>JBBMOY011544743.1:0-27603 GCA_037951405.1 Platydemus manokwari | reverse complement strand
TCCATAATTAAAACAAATATGATGCGTATAAACAAATCAAACAATGTTGACTGATTTTGATAGCTTATGAATAGAGCATCAAAATGACGTGTATGTTAATGATTTGCTACAGCACACACACAAGTGTTTACCCTTGGTGTCAAATTCCGGTTATTAAGTTATAGACCCAATATATAAAAAATGCTTATAATACTCTACTGCTTTGCTATTACACCTATTTTTCGAAACGCAATACAATAAAGAAAAATTATAAATTAGAAGATAAAATATCTTGACTTAATCGACATATTTAAATCTTTCTCCGAAAGTGTATCCGAATTCGATTTAATGTCCTCTTCACAATTTGCTTCTTTAAATATTTAACATCTATGTTTATTCAAGACTAATTGTTTAACTCCTTTAATAATCTTATTTATATCCCACCTTTTAATTATATCTTTAAATCTTGTGTTCAGATTATCATAAAAACCTAAAATTTAGTACGCATAAATATGGGAAGATCCCTTATGTCAGCATTGGTTAGTATCTAAACTGATTTCGTTTTACTTGGCTTTACTTTGAAAATATAACTACATATTTTAACTGAAAACTTGAGAAATAGTTTCGATTTTGCACTACGTTTAGGTTTGTATTTAGTGATATCTGATTGCTAGTTTTATGATGATAAATCTTCCAGATATGACTCTATTTCACGAGATAGTGGTAGGATAATTCAGTCTAGTAATTTCTCAGTCCCGAATAGCAGTTAGGTATTTCTCTTTGGAGTAATGAAGGACTAAATTAGATTGTTGTCTTCTAATTTGTCGAATTGTGGATTTGAATGATGTTGATTGTAGTAACGCTTGTAGTTTTAAGTTAATTTCGAGGATCAAAATCTTCAAATGAATGGGTTTTAAATAGTTTTATTGGGAGCTTTTCATTAAGTCGAATATCCAGAACGTCAACGGTTCCAGGTGTTATGCATGATAGATGAAATCGAAGGCGATGATGATAGTATAATTGTCGGAGTCACTTTGATTTACTCTTCGCAATTCCTTTGAGTACACTGGATTGCGTGTTTATATGAAATTGTTACACTCAGATTGGGCTGGGTATACGAAGTATTGAACTTGTTCAGGTCAAGAGGTGATCAAATTGCTGTTGTCAGAATTGGCTTAGTGTGTGCTATGAATTCTGTTACTGTCTGAATCGAGTGGATCTGAATTTTTTACTTGAACAAGGAATACTGGCTGACTGAAGTCACCAAATGGTGATAGAACAACAGAGACTATATGATCGGGTTGGATGTGCATAGCTTGAAAAGGCATTCCAGATGTGATACTAGCTTTGCTAGTGATTGTAGTGGTTCTCCAAGAAGTAATTGGGTGGAAATCAAATTCTTGTCTTTCTTGTAAACAGACACGCTGGAGTTTTTTGATTTTCTGAGATGAATTGTGGGAAACATCAGCTTGGAGCTTTTTGAGTTTATTGTCGGAATCTTATTTCCAAGTTTAACTTCTGTATGTCCTTGACTAGTGCATTTTTTTAATTTTGTTTTTGTACTTTGGTTTAATGGAGACGATTATATTGGTACTGTACCATAGCTAGATGTTCGAAATTGCAGGCTTTCTATTTGGCATATGATAGTTTGATGATGGGAGATTATGGTAACTTTAATTTGGTGTTTTTGATTTCCATCAGTCGTGATAATTGGCATTTACTTCACACATTTGCTTTGGTAAACATAATTGGCCTTTTCGACTAAAAATTAAGTACATAGATTATGTATATAATGTTTAAAGTTCCTCTCGGAGGAGAGACCGAGTTATGACTTTGATCGATTGTTGATGGAGGTTTAATGGTAATCCTTTGATGAGTTGCACAATATTTTTAACAATTGATTGGCTTAAATCGTTTTATGAACAATTGACCCATAGTAATTGTAAACAACTACAATTAGAGATTTAAAGATTTAATAAATTCCCCACTAAGTACATAAAATGCAATTTCTGGAATTCATCTGGTCAATGAAACCTGAATAAAGGTAATCATACATCTACAAATCAAATATATTTGTGAAAAAGATTTTTCTTTTGTATTTTTAATGTTTTACTGGTTTTTTATTATTTTCTTTTCTAAAATCAATGCTGATTTAGTTTATCGCGTCGTGAATTCTTATGGTTTCAATATAAAATTAAGATTTATTGACACGCTGATGAAATTTAATGATGACTAATTTTTTGCTGCTGGATTTGAGATGTTGTTATTAATTATTATATTTCAACTAGTTTACATGAATTTCAATTTATTAATTTTAGTTTTATTTTAAATTCTTTTAATTTTTGATTCACAATTTCAATAGTTTTACATTCGTGAAAAATATTTTGAATGAACACACTTTATTGCAAATTTTTAACATTATTTTATTTTTTGAAAGGTTTTGATTAAATTTGATGTGATCTAGTTGAATAAAGCTTTTTTAGAATTGATTTCTTACGTTGACATTTAAAGTTAGTTTAGCTTCTTAAAGTTAGAAAATTAAAATTTTTGTCCAATGAGTATTTTGAGATTTTTATTAATGATAGGATGAAGATTTTTAAGAATAGATTTCTTAAAAATGATGCATGATGTGATTTCTTATTTCCATATCTTACAATATACAACATTAATAACGTTGTGGCCATGAAACTTCACCTTAAGATAAATATGTAAGAGTTTTTATAATCACAATTATTTCTAATGCTGAAGGAGATAGGCTATATTCCTATTGTCGACAGGACCAGGATTGGCATTTACATTAAGTGAGTATTTACATATGTACAAGTCAATAATTAGATAACACAATTAGATGAAACGTTAGGTTTTTGAAATATATAAAAATTTGTTTGGGACAAAGTTGATGAACATCGGAGTTGAATGTTAAAATTCAACATTGATAGATTAGATTAAGTGGAAATTTTGTTGAGAAAAATTTAGATTTGTTAACTGATTCAATGGCTTTGAACCAACAGGAGAAATATTCATGGAACGATACTTTGAATGGGGAATTTTAGAGCAGAGTTTTAATGGCTATTTCACATTACATTTATAAGCGGCAAATAATTATAATATTTTGAACAGATAATTTTTGTGCTTTGCTAACCTATACTATTTTGATCATAATTTACCTCTATTATTTTATTTTGCATATTTTATTTTTAATTCAGTTGAAACATTTTATTTTGCCCTGGTTATTGACTTCATCTCATTTAACAGGGTTTTCTTTTGAAAGACAATTCTCCTGAAGGTGGTCTCGTCTATCACAGTTCCCTGATTTAAGATTTGTGCGGTTACATTCACCCGGACTTGATTTTTTTTCTGTATCCTACCATATAGTATATGTAAGGTTTGATGACTTCGGTTTCTGTTTCCCGTTGTCAGGCTTTTTATTAGACTAATGGGGTTTTTATTGAGTATTCCAGTTTTTATCTGTGTCCTCTTAGGTGGCACAAGTAATTTCTCCACTATCTTAGATTATCTTCACAACTCTCGCTTTTTGAACCAGGTCGTCAAAATTATAGCCCATTTGAAGGCTAAGTGCGGCTCTGATGTTGGGAAGAAATCCTTCCCATAAATGATCCTTTACATTGTTTAATATGTGCCCATTTAGGTCGGTCTTCTTATACTTGTTCATCAAGTAGGTGAGTTGATGCACAAAATGTTTTGTTTCCTTTATAAAATCTTTGTCGGATTAGATGTCCCGTATCTGTAGGAAGCACTATGACTCCAAATACTTGTCTGAAATCACTACATGGGGCATTATTTTTTACTTTTGCGATTATGTAATTATATCTTTTTTGAAGCTATGCCCGTGAGATAAATAGACAACCGTTTTATCATATTGCTCCCTATGACATGTCAAAAGTAAAAATTATTTTAAATTTTAAAACCTTATTAGGGTTTATATATTCCAATATAATTTCGCCTTCAAACCTGATCAATTTCTAATACTACGTTGAAAGTGAATTGATATTAATGAATTTCAATATATTTTAAGTTGTATTTGGTTGAATTTTACTTGCCTGGTGCCAAGTAGTATTTTGTGATAGCTTGTAGGAGATAATTGTCCTGAAGAATTTTAAAACAAACCGACGTAACTAAGCGCCACCTTACTTCGGACGAAAAAAAGAAGATTTGATTTTAAGTGATGCAAATCCTTGCGTCTTTGTAAATTAGAGGCACTGAAGGACAAACTCTTTCGACTTTATACTTTGGTGTTGATGTCCAAAAACAATTAAAATTACCGATTGTATGTTGGTAATATTTCAAATACAATTCCTACTTCATTATATCGATGGCGCTTGACAGCTTTCGATTTTCGAATGAAACAATATTAGTTGATGAATTTCTATTAGACTGCTAAACTCCCCAATCGAGGCGATAGCTACTGATGAACTGTGAATGAGTTTAGTAGAAATGTTTGTGGGGCGTTTGCTCTTTTCGCTTCTTTTATTCCCATTTTTCTCGTGGATGTTTTAAAAATTGTCTGCCGTTGTCATGACAATTATTGCATATTTTAATATTTAACATGGTGATTTAATACCTCTAAAGGCGTTGACCTAGTAACGCATTAATTCACTATGGTGATGTGATTTATGAATTCTGAAGTTAGGAAAATTAATAATGCTTGAGTTGGTATACCAATGTATTTAATGTGTATTCCCAACATATTATTACCATAAGTCGATATGAACTTATTGAGACTGATTAGTCGTGTATAGTGTACCAGAGACTGATAGTGAGAATATTAAAAATTATTATATTTGGGGCAACAAATTCGATTCCAGAGTGATAATAATATTCATCGATTGTTTATTTCCTAAAAAATTTTAAGAGGTTAATCGATATTAATGGTGTTTATCCAATGAAGAAGAATTTTACCGAATTTATTAATAAATCAATGACATAATATGATACGAATGAAATGTTTGATCAGTTCTTATTAGAGCATTTGATGCTCAAAATGAACTGGTAGTGCTCATTAACAAATTCTGCAAATATTTAACACTTCACAATTATAAAATGTGAAAAATTTACATTTTAATTGACCTTCATTCAAATAATATTTAAATTTTCAAGAAAACTTTTTGCTTATTTAGAAAATATTTATTTCTTTATAATCATTGGCAATGTTTTTTTAATTTAAAGTAACGACGACAAAAAGTTGTGATCGATTAGAAAATACACTCATTTAAGTTCAGTTCAAAGAGAAATGAAAATATTCAATTTTCATTTGATAACTGGATTTTAAAATCAAGAGTTTAGAGAGCCAGTAATTATGTCGCCATTATCGATATCAAAGATTTTCTCACTTTGAAGTTCCGATATATGGAATTATATAAAGAGATTTTAACTGAAATTATAAAATAAAATAGAACAACTACAACAAGTTATGATTGTATTGGTGAGATTATATTGAGTATTTTATGATGAGTATCATAATTAATTATTATTTTATGAATTTATTTTGACGATATCTAATGATCCAGTTTGTTTTATTATTGTATTGTTATTTACTGAATATTATTATTGCCTTTATACTTCCAGAAATGTTTGATTTTATTCCTTTTGGCGATTTTCGTGCTGACATCTAAAATCGAATTTTAAAAATGTTATAAAAATTGCGAAAGCCAAGAGGATGTCTGTCATCGAGCTTGTGGAAAATGGAACTTTAATTGCAGTGTCATCTGCATCCGCAACCATTATAAATGCGATTTGGACTGCAGGAAAAAGAACTCTTGAAATGAAAAATAAATATATGTGTTGAGTTGGCTGTTTGTTTTATTTGATAAAATTGTGCTTGGAAAACAAATTTTAATTCTAATTTCAGATTTTAAATATCAAATTGGCATTTTATATATTTGGTTTCTTTTATTGATATTTGCTATTGATTTTCTTAAATAATAAGCTCTGTCATCGGATTAAATGTTTTCAGTAAATGCGATCGATAAATGCCATATGATATAAGCATAATAAATTACAGAAGAGGTGTGAGATAGAATTATTATTATATTTTATGTTGAATTATGATTATCTAAAACAATTATTTGTGAGAACTGCTCAGCAATCGTAGAATATTGATAATGAGCATTTTAATGACTGGAAATTTCTAAATAATCATGGACAATATCCTTTCTTTGATACCAAATTTATTCAATAATAAGCATGAGAAAAACATTACTGTCAGAAATATTAAATCGGAAGATGCCACGACACAATATCGATTATCCACAACAATATTTAATGTAAGAATAAGAATACCAAAAGTGTCTTTGATGAGAACAAAATATTTTTCTATTGATCTAGCCATAAAATATGAGAGAAATATATCAATAATCAATTGTAAATATGGAAGAATTGTCAATAGAAATAATTATTAAATTTTATTTAGATTGTGTGTCATGAATAGATTTGGTGATTGTTATTAGCAGTGCAAGCATAACTGGTGTTTACGCCTCAGTAGCAAGCTTAGAACGAAGTAAAATTAAATCTTCCAATGGGCTTGGTGGAGTTTACATGCAATATTGATAAACGTAATCCTGTTCATTACAAATCAATACCGAATATGTGATCCCCCAGAAACAAGCTTTGACGTGATTTTATATTTTTTTAGTATAAATAAATTGGCTACTATTTCTCTTTTATAACCAATTCCCTATTCTTCATGTATAACGTCCTGAAAACAATGTTTATAATAATAATAAGTAGAAGAAGAATAGTCATAATACTAATAACTATTAATAATAGTAATGGCATTGATAACTATAATTGTAATCACGATTCTAATTCCCTAGCAACTCAAGAACTATTGAATAACATTCAACATGGCTATTAGTAAAAAAACCTAGTACATCATTGATAATTATTTGACGATATTATTCAGTCACTCTTATAAGATAGAAATTCCAAATATTTATTTACAAAAATATAATTTTATGATTAAGAATTTTAAAACATCAAGTTGCTTTCATGTACGCGACATATCCTCTGATAATGACAATTGAAATCACATTGGTTCACCAAATACAAATGAGTTCCATGATTCTCTTGGCTTTTAATTTATACAAGAGTTTTTTATTGATTATTTGTATTTCTGTCCCCATTATGTGACATTATCAGTTTCAACGTAAAAATAATTTCAACAATATATTTGAAAATCTTAAATTTGTGTTTGGAGAAAGACATTCAAAAATAATGGAATAAACCTGATTTTCATTAATTTTAAAGTTTATTTTTAAAGGATTTTTCAAAATGCTATCTATTTGTTTTAATGTCAAGTAATAATAATTATTTATTCAATAAACTTGAGAATTTAGGATAACTTTACCAAGTCAAGATTCAAAATGACTAAATATTGCTAGTACCAGATATCAGATCTTCTAAATTATTTGTGTTTATTTTATGTTAGTGGATAATAAAAAAATTCTGAGCATGCGTTTTGTGATTTATATAGTTTCTATGAATCGTTACTGTGGCAACTTACTGTGGCAAATGAAAATTCATATGAAAAATTCATTGATCAACATCGAAGGATGTGAATAAAGTTCAATATCAAGTAAAATATTTGTGACCCATTTATGAATATAAAACTTTAAATAACTTGCAATAAATAAATTGTTATCTATTTTGACTTCCTAAATCAGATAAAAGTAAATATCGATACATGTAGTACTTCATCTAAATACCATTTATCTATATAACATCCAGATTTAAATGGGCATGAAACAACTTGTCGATAATATGGAATTCTTGAAGAGTTACTTGACGATTAATAATTTAGTACCATTTAAGGCTTATACTCCAAAGTTTATACTGCCGAACTGACCATCTTCTTAAACCAGACAAACAATCGACATTCCACTTAGTTCCCATCTCAAGTAATAGTGATTTGATGGATATCTCCTATCGAATCTTCTTTTCATTTTAAATTTTAAATGCCCTCATAACCCAAATCTTGATCTTAATGAAATGCTAAATTTTTATTAAAAAAGGGTCCTAAAATGAAATTTTTAATTTGTTGAGTGTATTGCAAAATTCTATATAGTTTTTTAAATACTTAAAAAGAGTTTGAGTTGTTTTAAATCAAATATTAAATAGACAAGAGCTTAAAAATCTCCTAAATTTTGATTATTTAAAAAAAATGAAAAAAGTAGGTCAAATTTATTGAAAATTAACGAGGACCCCTTTTCTTAAGATTAGAAGCAAATCGAGACATACTGTCAATTTTTACAATTATTTTATAAAATGATATTATTAAGCATATCTACAATTAACTAAATCGATTTATAATTATAAAAATTTAAATTAAGGAACTCAAGTAATCATATAGGAGTGTTCTGATTAAAATAAGAACTTGGTTTTAAAACTTCGTTTTGTTGCCATTAAACATTTTAAAAAATGAGAAATTAACTGAATTTTACGAATTAATCAAATATTGCAGTTATATATAAAATAATTTATAAAATTATCTCATGCACAAAAATTCATTAGAACGAAAGTAGGTCAGAGGTCCCTTTTTCTTAACTTAAGCTTTATATTCTATTATTTTTTTGATACCATATTGATTTTATATTAATCTAAAACATTATCCTAAAAATGTGAATAAAGTAAATCTTTGTCTTTATTTAATTGTGTTCTTTTCGGTAAATAAAGATTGGTCCAGAACGGTACAATTGTAATTAAATAAGTAAGAATAAAAATCATGATCGATTATTTAAACCAAATCGTGTGTAAACCAATTTAACTAGTAAGTTGAAGTTTATCTTAGCTTCACAATTTAAAATATGAAATCATAAAAATAAAAAGGATTCTTTTAAATTCATCAAAAAGTCTAAGCATTTTAATAATAGCAATAAAACTTGTGAAAAAATTGTTAGATATCAGTCAACGCTGAAAATTCAAAATGTTATTATGATCGCAAGTTACACTTTAAAACTAATTCGACAATACTAGCACTCCAAACTCATTGCATTAAAATAATTCCAAGATCAATTCACAAAGAGATCAGCATCCGAAAGATAAAACCTAAACAGAAACAACTATTATAATAGTTTGGTCATTAGATTAATCATGTGAAGAGTAAGCCAGACAAAAATTACTGACCAAAAAAGATTGGAAAAGTTACTGGCAGTTACTTCTCAGATTTGATACTTTTTATAGATCTTCTGGTTGAGTTAACTTTTTTTATTCGCTGAAACAGTCTTCATATTAGTTTGTTAGCAAGTTATCTTCTAACTGGCCTGAATTTTGGTTTACCTTGGTGTTTGTTGCGTGTTGTTGATGAGCACCGATTGATGATTGAATTCAATTTATGGATTGATATTTTGCAGGAATATAATTGGCTAATGACTCTTGTAATAGTCGAGTCTGTATGTATCGAAACTTGTTAAGGTTTTTCGTGATTATTTTGCTTTGGTTGTATTACACACTCAACATAATATAGAATTCCCTTTAACTGAATAGAAATTTGTTAGATGCTAACAAGCATTTGTAAAACAATATGCAAAACCATCTAATTATGACTAAATGCATTGTGTAATTGCTACCGAAATAAAAAGGTAGCATTAAATAAATTGACTTTTTTTATTAAAGGCAGTACATATATACGAGCTATTGGAAAACTTGCGATACTGTTATGTTTATATATTGTTTGTTTACTAATATTGAATGAAATCACTTAATACCTATGGTGATAACATAACGTAAAAAAGAGAAACTCATCGAATAATAATAGGCACGGTAGATAATTTGAACTTTCATAAGCGTAAGTAGTAAATTTATAAATTTTAGAGCAAGTATCTCAAGAATGCCGACTGTGACAAGTCCTTAGTTTCGTTTAATTTATGTTCTGAATGTCCTAAAATGGAAAAATGTACACACATACACACATATAACAATAAAATCTAAAAATTATAATTTAAACTGCAACATCACAAAATAGATTTATGAACAAATACAGTTAAATTTATTTCACAAGTCAATAACAAATTATCATACAAGGCGGGATCAGTATCCGAATAATACTGCACAGTTTATTTAATTACATTCATTAAAAAATTTTGAATTTTGTGTTGGGGATTCGAAAATTGAAATGTATCAGAATGTATCAATTCAATCAATCCAGCGTATCCAGTGTTGTTCCAATTGATTAACAGAAAAAATATTTTTCGATGCATTGCGAATTAATTATTTATGCAGTGATCTTTTATAGTAATAACTGTGTATAAAACTATCAATTTTATTTGTAAATTTTTATTTTGAATTGAAATTTTCTGTTGATTCAATTTTTAATTTTTATAGAAAACTTCTAGATAAAATAATTATGAAAATAATAATAATTATTATTATTATCATCAATGGATACGGAAATAATTATAAAAGTTAAAATGATTATAAAAGTTAAAACATCAAGGATATTGTGAAATAATAATTTAATATATTATTTTATTTATACCGACAATCCATAGAAGAAATTTTATTCTTTAAAAATTAACATCAAATTCTCTTGGAATCAAAATAAATGTATTTATTTTATTCATAAGAGTGACGAATAAAATCCAATTTCCAAATCGTATATATAGGGGGTAAAAACATCATAAATTCGCCCTATTTCGAAACCACTAAGCCCATTAACTTACTGAAACCACTAGCTCGTAGTGCGTTCATATTCAATCCATATTTGCCAGAAGCATTCGTTCAAGCACTTCATTCATTTGTATATGCCAATAAATGTGAGTTCGATCATTATTTAGCAAACTGATCGGTATTATAAAGGCCTTGAATATCTCTTATTATCGAGTTGTATCTCACATCCTTGAAGATGATTTTGCTCCAAGAGAATGAGTTTATGAACCGTGTCCTTATCCAGAAGTTTTGATAGGAATATTCGTGTAAACTACATTGTTATTTTACCATTGTTTTATTTAGTTGTATTAATTTATATTTGATGTCCGATTGTATTTGTTGTATCAATAAACTATTTATAAAACCCAAATTTGACTGTTTATTGATTGAATATAAAGCTTTGAGACTGATAGTTTTAAAATCATTAGATCATTGTTGCCATTTAGTATTGTCATTATACAATATTAAATGCGAGGCGAAAATAGAAAATAAAAGGTTCAATAGATCGTACCTTGGGCTTGATCAGAACTCTTTCGAGACTGATTAAGACAACGGTGATCTACAACGAGTTAAAATCTGAGACTGATAATACCATTAAAACAAAAAGTTGAAGGCCCGAAACTCATCATTTGTATTGACGTTCCTAAGAAGAATTAACTAGACTAGATCATCGATTTTTTTCAAAATGGATGATTTAAAAACTTGTCAATCTTAATGAAGACCCCTTTCTAAAATTATAACATAAAATGTGTTTTTGATAAAAATTTGTAAAAAATTTTCAGATTTCATCAGAAATCGGACGAAGTACTTTTTAAGTCCTAACATTTTATGAAGATTTTATGAATTTGTCTTTCTCTGTAAACATGGTGGTATTCATGATGGTTTTTGAATAACTAATACGTATTTTACTTGTTTATCGGTTTGATATTACCGATAGCAAAACAAATTTAGAATTATGAGCGAGTATTAAAACCCTATAAACAAGTTTAGCACTATTATATTTTATTAATAATAGTTAATTAGTACATCTCACTCTAAAAGGTGTATGTAATTATGAACAGATACTAGATTAATTGCAGAATAATAATAAAATAAATATGTCGATCTAAATAAAATATAATTGTTATGACACAATACAACAAAATTCAAATTATGATACAATATAATCAATTCAAATGGTGATACTCTACAATAGAATAAAATGTAATCAAAAGTAAAAGCAAATAACCAGTTGTTATGTAATTCGTTTCTAGCTATAATTTTGTTGTTTGGTTCTATATTGATAGAACTGAAGAATTTTAGACATTACTAAATGCGATTCCCATAAGAGTTCTCAATTGATTTTATCGGTGATTAGGTTTAACGGTCTAACAACCATCGTATTGTTTCTTGATTTTAAGATCTTAGTTTTTTAATTAGATTTTTAATGAATGGGATTCAGACTAGAACTTCTATACTGAAAGAAATGTAATACGGGATTTTAATAATAAATAAAATTAGCTGGTGAATGGATTTAACCTAATATCCAATTTGCAGTAGGAATAATACTACAGGATGGTAGTTTGATCAAAAGTATTCTTCTCGATGTAATGAGAAAAAATAGTTAGTCTGATTTGATCACATAAAAAATTCTTCGTAAGGAAAACTAACAAAACTTCTTGTCGGATTCGAAGTAAAAGTTTAATGAATTTGATAGTTTGTAGAAATTATTTCGTAATGGGTGACTTTATTTTGATCTTGTTCCTCGGATATTATTCTCTAATTCATTTTTATAATTTTTTGTTCTATTTTTAGAATTTATTCATGTTATTTTTATTATAATTTCAGTTACCATTTTAGTAATTATTTATTTTGATTTTATTTTTAGATTTTAATTATTATGGCTTTATTTTTGGGTAAAATAATATTTTCAATGCAGGATGAGTCATCACACTATTTGGATAAAATTTATCTATTGTTATTATTTATTGCTATACCCACCAAGTAATTGGAAGACTTGTTCGTGCCATTTGAAAGATACTAAATTAGCCAAGTAGTTAAGGTAAATATAATTATAACATTTTCTATGTAAAATTTAAATATTTGAAAATACTTTTTATTAATTTGCCAGTTTATATTTCAAAAAGATATTTCATTTAACTATTGCAATTAATGTTTATCTTTCTTTTTCATTTTAGAATCATTCTTTTGTTGATATTTAAATAATTGATAATTGTTGAATTGCTTATGCAAAGGATCGCAATTAAAATTACTAAGAGATGAATAAACAGCTATTTTTGGTGGTGGGAAATTTTTGGAATAATTTTCAGACATCTTTCTCAACATCATACTTGGGCTTTGCTCGTCCATATAATCAGATTCACACACAAAGTCTGTATCTCGAATGTTTTTCATTTGATTTGTGGATATTTTAGAATGTTGATTATTAATCAATTTATTATGCTCATAGTTCCTGTTCGTTCTGAATAAAAGGCCATCACTATATTTGATAATTTTAATAATTCTTGCCGATACCGTTCTTTCGTGTGTGGATTCCATGATCTCAAATTTTCTAAAAACATTTGTCAAAAAAGGCTTCTTCGTAGTTGCTAGACTTGAAGAACTATTAATATTTGCCACATAATTGTTTAATATATTAGTTGTATTTATTTTGCCGAATAATTTTGGTGTTATGTCATAAATGGATATTTTAAAATGTGTTCCTGATTTCAGTTCATTGATAACGTTAAAAATATGATTTCCAATATTAATAATTTTGTTGAATTCTTTAGTAGATGAAAGAACATCCCCAGTGGAGATGTTTTGTGAAGAATTTTCTAAATTTAATAATTGAATTTTAAATAAAGATGATTCTTTGTAATCAGTGACACTGAGATAAACGGGTCGATCACCATGAAATACCACTTCATCGCATTTATCAATTTCCGGAAAGAACAGTACATTTTCATTTTCAAAACTTTTATTAGTTTGGGTTTGTTTTTCTCTACGAGAATGTCTTTCGTATTGAGTAGAGGCATTCGATAATAATTTCTTGCCATCACTGTGTAAAAAATCTAGCTTGGCTTCCATTATTGATTGATCTAAGTGTGTTGAAAGATTATCAACAGAGTCATTGGAAAATTTCATTTTAATTCCAACAATGTCATTTTTTGATATCCCTTCATACTGAGACTGGAACCAGCTTTTGTCTGCTTCTATTCGAAAACTCGATTCTTTACAATTATAATCAACAGATATTGCATATTCCTGATTCATTGAATAGTTAAGACTATTTCCTTCTTTTGCATTTTCGCTTTCAATAAACGAAATGTGTCTAGCATCATTCGTATGAGACTCTGTGTCATATCGTCCTTCTTTTACAATAAGATTATAAGTTTCTTCTGGTAAAGGATAATCAAATATATTAAGATTAAATTGTGAGTTTGATAATGCATGGCTAAATAGTAAATTATTTTCTTTTGGTAAATTAGATTTTAACTCGAACTCTCGAGAAGACATTTCATGATCTAAAAATTCATCTTTATTTATAGGGTCCGAAAAATTTATTTTTTGAAGTATAGAATTTTCAATTTGTAATTTTGAACAATCTATTTCTTCGTCTGAAGTGGTCATTTGTATATAATTTATTGATTTTATATATTTAAATTTACTTTTGTAAATTAATGTTTATGAACAAAAGAATTGAAATTTAAATCTTAAATTAAATAAATCTTTATATTTTTGAAAATTTTAAAAACATTTATTAAACTTATATTGAAATTCCAAAACCTTTAAAATAAAATTAATGTTTTAAATTAAAACTTTAAAAATTATGATTATTTAAAGATTAAGAATTGTCTAAAACAATTTTAAAATATAAAAATTATTTGAATAATATAAAAATTAAATTTAACAAATAATAAATTTGTTTTAATTTCCTGAAAAGTCATAAAAATTATAATTTCAAAATGGTAAATAAAATGTAGTGTGATAAATCTTGTTATTATTTGTATTTCAGCCACCTAAACAATCTGCAAAAGGAGGTAAAAGTGACAAAGGTAAACAACCAACAAAAACTAAGCCAACATCTTCTGGATCAGGTGGAAAGGCTAAAAAGAAGAAGTGGTCTAAAGGAAAAGTTAGGGATAAGCTTAATAATGCATGCTTGTTCGATCAAGCCACTTATGATAAATTGACCAAAGAAGTCCTAGCTTACAAAGTCATTACACCATCAATTGTTTCTGAAAGACTTAAAATCAGAGTTTCAT
Source organism: Platydemus manokwari (assembly GCA_037951405.1). NCBI lineage: Eukaryota > Metazoa > Platyhelminthes > Tricladida > Geoplanidae > Platydemus > Platydemus manokwari. Next base: position 12,715 of record JBBMOY011544743.1, on the reverse strand, counting down.
TGGCCAGACATGCATTGAAAGAATTGTTAGAGAAAGGTCTTATCGTTGAACATTGCTCTCACAACATGCAACAAATCTATGCCAGAAATCCAAACATGAATGTGAACTAATTCTAATTAATAAATTTTTGGAATAAATTTTTTTAATTTTATATAATAATTGTCGGTAATGTAATACTAGTTTTTATAATTTAACGATAATTTAAAAATTTATTATGATTTGTAGTGCTTTCATTATTGTTGAATATTATAGTAATTAGGGTGTTCAATATGTTAAGTTATATATAAATTATATTTCTATATATATTCGGTATATATTGAGATACTGTAAATTTTTGCTTGTATAAAGTTGGAATAATATTAAAATAAAAATGAATTAAAAAAACCAATAAATAGCTTTTATATTATAAAATTATAATATATATTTACTTTTCATAACGTTCTGGTTAATTATTTTTTTTGGTTATGTGGTGATTTGGTTGCGCAACATCTTTTCGAAAAAAATATCTTGCATAAAAATTAAAGTAGGATACTGATATTACGAAACCTGAAATAAATCGAAAGTTTATGATCATTAAGGATATTGTAGCAATTTATTACAATCATCAATATTATTATTGAAAAATTGCCAGTAAAAGACTGTGGTTGCGATTTATAATTTATGACAGTGTATTACGAAATGTCTAAATCATGTGGTTAGGTTTCATACTACTAGTTTTCAAAAATACTAGGGTACACTGTTGGAGAAACATGTCGAGCCCTGGATGAACAGGTATTAGGGATTGCAAAGATTAATAAAAGAAACCACTAAGTCCTAAACACCCATTCCAAATGAAATGCCCTATATAGAATTGGTAGCTCAGACGCCCATGATATTGTTAATAATAATCATGATAATGAGCGTTTTCATTAAGATGGGAATTACAGATATTTTCTATAGTAGATCTAGAGGAATGTTTGGAAGCTCGACCAGTAAGAATAAACACTACCAAAGTAACAGGAAACGGGTTACCGGAGAGTAAAAAGGGCTAAATTTGAATAATATTGTCGTGCCCATAGCCACGCATCTAGAGTCTGCAGAAATGATACCCAAAGCCGTAGATGTGCTACGAACAGACTGTAATGAAGCTTTCAAGACTAAGAAATTTAGAACATATGTAAGAACAAATCTAACAGTAGCTTTAAATTTATTCCAATTTTCATCACTTTATTTTTAGGCCGAACATTTCGTATTTCTATTTCTGGAAAAATTGGAATCAATTTGTGATTTGGCCTGATGTTGATTGTTGTTTTTTGTATGCAAATTTATCTTGTGATATCATTGAACTGATATCATTGAACAAAAATTTAGATGCAAACAAATTATGTTTTTACTGGCTACCATCCGAAATAAATGCTCTTACGCGAGTCAAAAGAGATGACAGATAGAAGATATTTACAAATCTAACCCAAAACTTAAGAATTATTGATTCCGAAACCGTCGTTCTTCGATACATCAATCCAAGATGATGAAAAATGGTGCCAGACAACCAAGGATTTCACCACATTTAATCAAATTGAATTGTCATTTTCATTTGACATGCTGTTGAGAGATGACACCAAACAACCCTGATTAGAATTCAGCAGTTTCAACGAAGCTGTTTCCAAATGAAGAGATTAAGAAATTGTTTCTGGAAACTTTCTCACATGTGCTTCCAGATTCAGGATTTGGCAGGAATTCGCAGGGACCAGATGAAAAGTACCGCAGTTTCGAGCTTCAGGTAAAAAAAAATTTATTTTATTTTAAAATCGCGACAAAATTAACCATAAAAATATTTGACGTTAAAATGGATGAGTTTAACAAAATGAAATAATTTTTCCGAATTTGTTTCTCTTTTCTAAGATTAATTGATTTATTAATTGAACAGGTTTGTTTATTTAAATCAATATAAATTTTTTCGTTCATTCTATTTTGACAAAAACAGGAATATTTGTCAGTTTGCTTTGTAGTCATATCGAGTAATACCATTTTCAATCAATATTTTCAATAATAGTTGGTTTTCAATCTATTTTTGAACTTTTTAAATATTTATTTAGATTATCTAATAATTGAATAATGGACGACGAAAATTTTGTCAGTATGTGGACAATTATGAGACAATATAATTTAGAGTTCGTTGATAAGAGCTATGAAAATTATAAATGCACTATTTGTAAAAAATTCATCATCGAAGCTCGCTATGCTCCTTGTTTTTGTATGTTTTGCAATGATTGTATAAATCAATATTTGCAAGATGGACGAAAGTGTTGTCCTGGAGGAAAAGAATTTTGTAACATAAAATTATTAGATATTAACAGAGACATTCAAATAAATGACGTTATCAATATCAAACTATCACAATCATCAATCAAATGTCCAAATATCGGTTGTGAATCGATAATTGAGCTAAAATCGATAGAAAATCATTTAAATAAATGCACATTTCAACCAGTACGATGTCCATTATTTAACTTGGGCTGTGAAGAAGACCGATTATCAAATGATAAATTGAAAGATCATTTTTCAAACGAAATTTATCCTCACACAAAATTATTAATCAATTGGATCAATAATATCTCAAATGAGATCCAATCTTTAAAGAAAGAAATTCACAAATTATCAACCCAAAATAGGCAACTCGAAGATCGAATGTCAATCGACAAACAATCGACACAAGTAAAATCGAATAATAATATTTAATGATTGAAAAATATTTTAGAAAATTATAGAAGATTTGCAAAAGAAGGAAAAGGAGAACTCAGAGGAAATCATATTACTGAATGAAGAAATGGTGGCTTTAAAAAATGAGAATCGGTCGATTAAAAAAGAACTTAAAGCTGTTAAAGAAGGCAATAATATTTGTGATTATTTATTTTATTTAAATTTCAATTCTAAATACAGAATTTGATGAAAATATTCGAAAAACAGAACATTTGAGCACACAAACTAAGCATCAGGTGTCAGAAATTGATCTCATCACTAAACAATGTCTACTAACAGAAGCCAGATGCGATAAAATCTGTCGACAACAAGAGGTAAAGATTTTTAGTTGTAAAAGTGATTGAGTGGAATCATTTTTATCAGGATACGCAAATTCAGGTTGATAAGATATTGTTAAGACAATCAATCAATACAAATAGGTCATTAGAAAATATGAAATATACGCGAGCTGCATTGGATTATACATCAATCACCAAGGAAGAAAAAGTTGACAAAACCGGACAATTTGATTGGCTAATCGATAATTGGTCAGAAAAATTCAAAAAATTACAACATAGTAAAGATAAAACAATAATTTGTAGTGATCATTTTTTTTCTCACATAAATGGTTACAAGATTTGCCTGGCATTGTGGATCAATGATAAATTGGGTTTTTTTGAATTGCATATATCTTTCTGTATTTTGAAAGGTCAATTTGATGAGAATCTCGAGTGGCCTTTCAATAGAAATATTGAGTTGATTGTTATCAATCAAAAAACTAAACTCGCTTTCAAAAACAAAACGATAATTTGCTCAGATCATCAAAACTATCAATGTTTACAAAAGCCAACAAGTGGAAAATATGAACCGTTCTGGGATGCTTTTCTTTCAATAAATGAAAACCAAATATCGAGCCATCCAGAATTGATATCAAACAATCAGTTATTGATCAAAGTGTCTGTTGTGCAAAAACATCGAAAATGATTTTCACTCGTTTAATGACGTGATCGGTTTATTTTATCCATCGATTTATATTGATAGTCAATTGTAAACTCTTTCATGGTTATTCATATTGTCGATATATTGGGACATTGTGATTGATCTCAAAATATTTTCTCATTGAATAATTACAAAAATCAAAGTCAATATTTTTTTCACTCATCTAAACCAATCAAAACAGTGTCAGTAAAATATTAATATTTTATCGATTTAGCAATCTAATTTCAGCGATGTCGATCAATTCGCTATTGCAGTCTAGTAATAAATCATTTAATCTTATATCGTGTTCGATTTCGTCTATCTGTAATTATTTGATTCAATTGACTATGTTGTTCATAAATTTATTATTTTTGAATTTTGAATTTTATCATGTTTTATTGATGACATCATTTATTCAGCTCCTTTTATCAATTTTATGATCATTTAAAAAAATTTGGAGCAAATTAAATTTTAAAGTAAAATATCTATTAATGAATAATCTGGCATTAAATTAATGAATTTGTGTTACAAAATAAAATTAAAGAATAAACAAGAACTTTATTTGCAATATCTGATGACTCTGTTTGTCCTTTTGTAAACCAGACATTTTTAAATTTCGAAACATCGATATCAACTACAAGTTTTGGAGATGTTTTTTTAAAATTTTGTATTATTTTCACTTTTCCATTTTATTAGACAACAAATAAATTTATTACGGTAAAACTTTCATGTTTTTGACTTTTGGGGTTTTACTGCGTATGAACACCATTATATTTACCAGAACATGAGTTTAACTGGATAGAAAATGTTTAGCCATAACTGGTATGAAAACAATACAATTTGATCTGGAGTAAACATCAAACTAATGTAAATGAATTTGAAGGAAAGACGTTTACATCCAGAAGAAAGCAGTGACAATGACAGAATTCGAGTGGAAAATCGATACATTCTAGGAGTTAGAAAACAAAATAAAATATTAACAGCTGTTTATTTTTCTTCAAGACCGGCTTCGAAGCTTGATTTGTTCAACGATTAGTGAATAACGTTCTAGAATTTTTGAACAGACTCTCAAACTAGACTATCAAGCTGGTTCTGATAAATATAAACCCGTACTGATGCACAATGCGAGAACGATAAAATGCTTTGACTTTTAAAATCACTTTCCATAGCAGAAGTTAATGATTAAAAATAATAGATCATTTTGGAAAGACTAAGTCACCATTCATCAATATGCAATTTCTATAAAATATATAATAGATTCCAATCATTCAATTATTGACCAAGATATCTCTGAAGAGCAAATATATAACATCAATCCATTCAATTTTTATTAATTGACCTTACCATTTAATTATACTAATGGACAAGAGAAGAGAGTTTATCAAGCTTTCTATTCTAATTCCTAATACAATTAATTTGTGATTTTTTTCAAAATTTTTCTTATGATGTGTTCACCACAAATATCACTGATATCTTCAATTCATTAATTCTGTTTTAGCAATATTAAATTTCCAACCTAATCAATCGCGCATTAGAGCACTTAATTATATGGCATTTGTCATCTGATGGTTTCTGACGCCAATATTGCGTTGGTTTCATTTGCGATAAAATAGTATAAATAAACTTATCATGGAGACTTTATTGTTTGAAAAAATTGACTATTATTGATTAGTCTTTCATAGTTGAAATGACAGGCGATAATACACAATTATTGTGCTAACATTCAACAGAGGATATCATATATGATATCAATAATCTATGTCAAGTATACTACCCGATAATCATATTTTAAATCTAAAGTAGGGGTTTCAAGTTAAATTAGTTAGTTATATTCTGTTCAGTGTTATTCTTATCTTTATCTAATTCAATTATTTGTTTTTTATTTGACTTCAGTAGACGTGATGACTATCAGAATGTGAAATCGGAAAACTATCAAATAAAACGTATAATTACGTCAAGTCGAACCAAAAAATATAACAATTTCTAGAATACAAATGGTTTATGTTTGCAGGAAAAGAAGAATTCGAAAAAATATAATTATTGATTGAAGAAAGGGTGGCTTTAAAAAATAAAAATTGATCGATTAGAGTTGAAATTGAGATTGTCAAAAATGTCAAGTTAAGTCCGATGGGTCGATAATGAAAATATTGATTTTAAATGTTGTGATTTGTTTATACACAATGCTAATTTCAATACAAAAATGAATAATTATATTCAAGAAATGAAACACATAAAAGTAGAAACAAATGAATAAAAGAATAAAATTTAACATCTAAAAAGTTATTATCAGCAGTTAAAATGGGATACGATATGTGAAGAATAAATGGCAAAGATTGAAATTAATGTTATTTTTTTAATATGACTGACGATTATGTTGATAGTCAAAATGCCAACCACAAAGCAGTACATACTAGTAATTGCAACTGAAATCTGTAAATATTGTAAGAAAAACGAAGATGCGACACAAAAAAATCAAAAACAAATGCAATTAGCACATAAACACCAGAACATTAAGAATCAATTTAAGCAAAAATATAATTATTATAGATACAGACTTATGCAAAGAACAATTTCATGAACAATTATAACAGATACAAATTTATCAATTTCATAAATAATTTTACAAATTTATTTATATGTTAAAACGACTATCACAAAGATATGGAAAAGATTTAGGTAACAGACTCGTGTAAGACCAATTATAGATTTATGTAAAAGATCTAAGCAAAAACACAAAACTGAGAAAATCGATACCAAATTAAACTATGAAATTCAAGAATAGGGAATATATAATCTGAAAATTAAGAGGGGATTAAAAAATTCAAGAACAAGAAATTCTAAATACTAAAATCTACAAACTTGAGAAATTGACTTAGATAAACACTTCAAACTATTGAAGTTTCAAGTTCATGTTGAAGCAAATACTTAAAATAAGAAATCGATTTTTAACTTGTAAAAACTTCTTTCACATATACAATTGATCATTCAATTTTATTATGCCTATGATAATCTATTAGCTGCGAAAATAGATATATGGTAAGATAATTCCACCTATATTCGAGCACAGCGCACATTCGTAGGCTGCGTGCATTAATTTGAGTTAGATGTAGATAAAAATAATTGAAGATGAATAGCTTGTATTACACCTGTAATATGATATACAATAAGATTAGTGCAATATACAAGGAGATTATGGAGATTTTTATTATTATAATGTATTTTAAGATGATAAAAACCAGTGTTGGGAACTATTGTCACCTAACTATTGTGAAAAAAGAGGTCATTGGATAATTTGGAAAGAAATCAAATGTTATTTAAAAACTTTGACTCGATTAATTAATGATACCTTTTCGAGCAATATTAGCATTTTATACATAAATAAAAAATTACTCATCATGGCTTGAATGCGGTTTCCCAGGAATTACTAGCAAATAAATTATGCTTTTTTCCCAATTTCTCTTTCCTTCCAAACTATTTTTTGAGTTTATGTTTACCTCTGATTGACTACTTATTTATTAAGGTACTTATTTCCTTAACTAACCCAGATATCATAACAACTAGGTAATTTGTCATAGCAATACATACATTGTCATGATTATTTGTGTATTTGAACTAATTATTTATTATTTATAATGTGTTATATTTTTGTTGCTTGTTTATTATTTTATATTTTATATTTCAACAAATTTGGTTATTTTTAGTGAAATAAAGAAGAGTTTGTTACGTTCGGGCCTTATGAATTTTATTGTTTAACTAAGATTAATCATATTTGATACCACTACTGTCTTAATCAATCTCTATGAGCTCTTGATTAAGGCCACAGGTGTAATATACCTTATGTTGTTGTTCTTTCACCTCGCACAGCCTTATTGTGTGATGACAATAGGTATGGCAGTAGTGATACGTTTTACTTAATCTAACTATCAGTCTCAAATTTGATAAAAAAAAAACTATAACTATTTAAAACTATTATTTATGTTAATAACAATGAGTAACAATTTTACAATCCATATATAAATAATAACTAAGATTTATTATTACAAATATTTATTAACAATTAACATCAATACAAAAACTGGTTAACAATGACAACATAAAATTACAATGGATTTTAAAACTACACTATACATTAAATTATACTTATAAAGGACCTTACAGCTTCCAGAAAAAGAACGGTAACTATCTCCAACTCGAGGAGTAGAACCTTTACCTTCAACGTCTTTGAGAAAAAACTCTATAATATGAAAAACAAAATACGATATATAATATAGATCAGTATTTTACAGGTATGGTCTTACTTTGGATCTTCCAGCAAATGCCCTGGATATACAGGAATATTGGTCTTCTGCACCAGATGGTCTTCCGCAGTGCGTCGAATTGAAATTTGGGTTTTTCTCCAATTGATGCAGCGTATATATTTTGTGGTCAGTGAAATTTGATTGCGAAAAATAATGGCAGTAATTGTGTCGGTGTTGATTGTGATTACTGAATCATAATACTGTGAATCACTCGCAGATATTTTCTGCGATCAAATCTAATGCCAGTGAATTTATTATTTTATTGATAGAATTTATTCACTGACGAGAGAAATTCTCTCTGAATAATTTTATTAGACAGAAAAAATATTTAATTCTGTGACATGATTTCCATGCGCGAATATAGATGACAATTTATTTATCGCCGTTAATGCGCGATATCTCATAGCGTATTGATTTTTTATAAATTAATTTATTATTTTAGGGAATTTCGACCGATTTGCTATTTGTGATTTTATTGGTATTATTATTTTACGTATATACAAATAATAATTATTATAAATATCAATATTTAGAACAGATTATTGCTAAAAAAAATCCAAGAGTTGTAAAAACATAAAAATTTATGATGATTAAATAAAAATTGATACAATAAAAATTAATGAATATTTCATACGTATTGTCATGCAAATGTATACACATATTTTTTCCAATGTGAATTAATTGTTGTAAGTAACTTGTTGGTCCAGAAACCCAAAAAAAATAAAATATTGAAATCAATATCATGGATATAAAATATAATGGAATCATATTATTGTAATCAATATTAAGAATATGTAAGAAGTAATGGAATTTTAAAACAATTCAGAGCAATTGATTTGAATTATGTTCGACATTTAAGAGTTGCTATCGATTTGAATTATGTTCGAAATTTAAGAATTGCTATCGATTTGAATTATGTTCGACATTTAAGAGTTGCTATAGATTTGAATTATGTTCGACATTTAAGAGTTGCTATCGATTTGAATTATGTTCGACATTTAAGAGTTGCTATCGATTTGAATTATGTTCGACATTTAAGATTTGGTATCTATTTGAATTAAGATTTGAGTATCATTAACATTGAAAAATAATAATTGTACGAGATAGAAGAGACCTAATTGACTTATGTTTTAATTAGGTTTTCGTGAAATAATTTTTAGATTTTTTATTTATGAAAAATCGAAAAATTTCAAATTAAGAATCACAAAAACATGCAAAAACTTTAAAAATGAAAGATCGAAGTGAACGAAGATGACGGCTTGAATTATTATGAGATTTGCTAGTATCAAATTATTAGCTAAAATATAATATTTGAGTTATCAATAATCAGATGAATAAAATTTAGATTAATAAATATTGTAAAAATATGGCTATTCTCACTTCTTCGCTCTCGTGTAAAGTTCTCCAAATAATTCACCTTTTGAAATTTAATTAATAACTATGTCCTCAAAGGTCGATAGAATTGATTCAAATTAACCCACTAATTGATGTGAATTGTTGATGATGATTTTTTATTGTCAATCGATTATTGATTAGTATCCATTGATGATTTATTATCTGCTTATTGGGTGGTTGGTTATTAGACGCTCACTATTTGTGGGTAATCGATGATCTTATCAACCGCTATTTATACTCAATCGTACTAATCAGTGCGTACACAAAAGATTCTAAAATTCAACAAAATACTCCATAAATAATTACATAAAAGCGGCTTAAAACTCGGTTTTCGATTGGCACTTTTTAATATCAGGATATATAGTTGGGAATTGTGTATAATTTGTGAATCATGTTTAGATTTTTTGTTCTTAAGTCCCAATTGGATTTATTGATTTTGTGTAATAGGTAATGGTCTGTCCATATATGAGTGTTACTGTGTAATTATGAGTATTTTTCAAATTAGAATTTTCCATTTTAGTCCTTTCTGATTGGCTGGTTGATATAAATGTATGGTTTTCTATGCATGCAAATACGGTAAGTACCAAAATAAGGGTTCCAAGGTAAAAAAAATCGCTTTTCTTTTGAATGATTTTATCTAAACTCAGCAATATCATGTGTGCATTATTTACTGTCATTGTAATTCTTGTATCTTATTACATCCATTTATTAATGATATAAATAGCCAAACAGTATTTTCTCTTGCACAAAACTTATTGTGTCTGACACAGATGGACTCCATAAAACATTTATTCTAATTTAGAAATTTCGATTATTGCAAAATTTTATTTAACATAAATTTGATCAGTGTGATTCCTTTTAAAAAGAAAGGTATTTTAATATAAAAAAGAAATATGATATGATTTTAACAAGAATCGTAACATTTTAGATATACTGAAAATGTAACATTTTTATTTGTCTCATAGTGCCTATTATAATTGATTTTTTCAATCATAAATTAAAAAAACAAAAACAAACAAATATCTATTTAAGACAATGATTAATTGGTTAGACCTCTTTTTTAAGACTGTCGTTCTTGGCAAGGTTTTTCTGATTTGTTTCATCAATTAGCCTTGGCACGTCCATGAGGCATTTGATGCCAATTAACATGATGGTAGATTTTCTGTCATTCACCATTTGTAAGTCTACTCGAAGGTTGGAGTTGGCAAATAGACATTCCTGATCTATAAAGATTCTGTAATCGGTATGATATTCCACACTCTTTGCTACAATCTCCATAACTTCATTGTGCCTAAAAATTACAAACGAGTTAGATGGTCTACACATTGTGAAAATGTGTGTCTGTGATTTCGTTGGACACGCCATATCGTCCATGTATTTTTTATTCAAAGACGGTAAGGTATCCGTTTTGGCTTTGTGGATGAATCCGAACTCCGCAATTGTTAAGTGGCCATGGAATACTGTCTTGATCCACATTGGGCTAACTTTACCACATAATGCATTGTATCGCCCGCTCCTGATTTGTTCATTCCTTTGTATATATGATACGATTGAATAAAACACCGTCGAAGACGTTTTCGAGCTTTTTAAATATTCTTTGGTTCAACTGTCGCTGCTTTGTATAACTAAGACCATTAGAGCTGATATTTTGATCGATTCTGAGCATGAGGGCACCATTGATTGTCTCAAAGCGAACAACTGTGTGGAGTTTATTCGTTGCATATTTGATAGCCTCACGGACTTTGCTCCACCAGGTTTTGCTTCTGCAAGTCCCAGAAATATATGAGTTCATCCAATTGAGTACGTCGTTGATGTCATTCACCTCTATTTCGGTTTTTGCTGATTGACATAGAGAGTGCACCGCTGTCAGTCTGATAACTTCATGCTTACTTGTGAGGAGATAGTAAGCATGGATTATTGATTGAATTGTAACAGTCGTTAGTAACAGTCATAGTTGACATGAATCAAAAGCAATTTCAAAAACAACTGAATATTAAAACTAGAAATCACGTGACATAGTTTCTCATTATCAATAATGCTCTTTAGAAACAGATACCTCATAATTTCTGAATTTTAATGATTAAATCACAGGATCGAAATAAAAATGTTAGGGTTGGAATAAAGAAACTTGAGAGAAAATTGAAATTTAACCCGGTTAAAATTTTGAAAGGATTTATATATTATTAGTATTATTATATTTTTACGACCTTAGCAAAATTCGGAGTCATGATACGTTGGAGATATCACAAAATAATTTTTATCTTTGATAATCTATAGAATCCTCAAAATTGTGAAACTCAAAAGTTGTAATTGTACTAAATTAGAAGCTTTATTTATACTTGATATTTTATTCATCATGAATCTCGTATAAAATCTCATTCATTTAATTTATTTGACAGAAATTTTTAACATAACTGTTTGTTATGATTGTTTTTCTGACATTAATTCTATTGTCGTTGTTTATCTGTAGTGATTTCTTCTATCAGATTTAATGTCGCACTTGAAAATAAATGTTGTCAAACTTAAATTTCTTGAATTTTGAGAGAGAAAACTAAATACGATAATTAATAAAATCATGATTTTCCAATACGTAAACAAGTAGCAGTTCCTTTACTCGGTTTAAATATTATCTTTGTATTTACAAGGTGTTGTAGTGTACTGTAGTTTGTGTTGTGTGAATCATGTTATTCAGTTTGTTATCATCATTTTAACATATTCGCAAACTACTATAGATTATCCATTAACGATAGAGCACTTTAAATAAAATTTACATTCAATATCACAACTCCAAATAACTCAAAAAAACAAAACCAATTATCAGATCACGAGGTCAGCACTCGAACGATAAAAAACAACAGAAATTATTTATAATAAAATAATGGCAATTGCCCTCGATATCCAAATTCTTTTAAAGACTTATCATGCATGTTGACAAGCTATCTTGTATATTCTTTTTTATTCGTTAGAACCGTCACAAGGATAGATTATTGTCAGATTTTCTCCAATTTCCGTGCCATTACTGTCTGTTGTTGGCGCGAGTCAATTGACAACCTAATTATATTTATGAATCGATATCGGTTATCAGTAAATGGGGTCATAGTAAATGTGTGTATCGACTCTATGGGGTTATTCCCTGGCCGCCATAAACATTTCGATCGCTTTTGCTAAATACCCTCACACTTCTGTTGCTGTGCATTCATTCGACCATTTGCCCTAACGCAGAATCAGTTTTCTCGAGTCGCCTAGCCAAATAATAGGAATTGTTAATTTCGGAACAATACAAGGTATTTAATATTATACTACCACCCAATGAACCTTAGACATTA
>JBBMOY011543632.1:0-14074 GCA_037951405.1 Platydemus manokwari | reverse complement strand
AACAATAAACAGTTATTAGTAAAATAATTTTACTGATAAATACTATAGAATAATTAGCTTATATAATAATTCAAGTATTTAAGAAAGTATCCAGTCTGTGTCATACAAATGCCGTTTTCAAATTTAAAAACCTGTTTCGTGTTCATTTTAGACCAATCCTTAAGCTTCTGCTTCCTAACTACTTTTCTCAATCCCTGTATGTCTTACGGTGTTGAGTAGGGATGGAGAGTGCGTGACAATACTTTATAATATGTCCGATGAATAGTGTTTTAATATTTATTAATATACGTTTGTGCTGTAATGTAAAAAAAATTGATATATAATTATCCATTCAAATATAAATGTTCTAATTTCTGTGAAATATTTTTTAAATCATCACCGCTTCTTTTATTATCAGCTAATATTCTAAATTTGCGAAGTATTGTATTTTTATTTTAATTGTTGTTTAATTATGGAATTTAGGTGATGTTTTGTACTATGCTAGAATAGGTGATTTAAATAACCTATCAAAGTATTTAACATTTAATTGAATTAAATATAATTTCTTTATCAGAGGATTTCAGAAAGAAGATTTAGAAAAGCGGCATTCATTAGGCTGGTCATTATTAATGACTGCTGTTGCTAATCGACAGTTAAAGTAAATTAAAATATTGCATTAATGTAACTTTCGTTATTTTAATTATAGATGTGCGAAATTCTTAATCGGTAAAGGTGCAAATGTAAACGAAAAGGATGATTATAGTGGTGCATTAGAAATGTCAAAAATTTTGAAAACGAATGCTTTAGAAAGTAAAAAGAATTTTAATTAAATTTTTCTGATAAAGTAAAATTTAATAATTATTAAAAATTCATTTCGAATTATATAAATATAATTTTAATCTTTATATAATGTTTTACTGTGATTTAATACGATTATATGTGATATAATCACATATTTATATAAATGATTGATCAACATTTTCATTGAATTATTTAGTCGACTATATACGAAAAAATGAGTTCAGTGCAGAATTTAATACGCGGGCAAATTTTCAAGGCTGCACAGCTCTCCATTATTCAGTATTGTTGGACGATTATGACATGACAGCATTATTGTTGAATAATAGTAAATCTTATCATTAATATGTTTCACAATGGAATATATCTATTAGATGCTGATCCAACAATGGAAAATGATAAAGGATATACACCTATACAATATGCAAAATCGGATTCCATTAGGAAATTGTTACTTTCAAAGGAAGAACAAGTAAGGCTAATTTATGGGATATATTTATTTGCATAATGTCACGAATACAGAGAGAAACTGTTTCTCAAATAATTATACAAATAAATAATAATAACAATAATTAGATTGGTTATTTAAAAATCATAATTTGATATTTTTAGTTTTTGAAAAGTAAAAGAGAAAAAGAAATCGAAGAAAGACGTAAATTTCCATTGGAACACCGATTGCGAAAACATATCGTCGGCCAAGAAGCCGCAATAGATCTTGTTGCAGCCAGTAAAAGATTTTTCAGTTGATTTAGGTTTTGGTTGTTTTTAGATCTTAATTTTAGCTATTCGACGAAAGGAAAACGGTTGGACTGACGATGAACATCCGTTGGTATTTTTGTTTCTTGGATCTTCTGGAATCGGTAAAACGGAGACTGCTAAGCAAATTGCCAATTATTTGCACAAAAACGACTTGAAAAAGGGTTTCATTCGAATAGATATGTCCGAATATCAACAAAAACACGAGGTTACTTCCTAGTTTCATCATCGTTTATTGATTGATATAACATCGTGTTAAATATTGTAAAAATAATGGATAAAATTCGACTATTATGATCGATTATCTCATAAATACCCCCTGCAGGTCAAAATCTAGCCTAGAAAAATGAACCAAATTTGTATTTTTATAAATCTTCTGACACTCACTTCACAAATCAATAATTTCATGTAACCGTTTCTATTTCACTCACCAAATATAAATCTGTTTTTGCCATTTGACGATCATTTATTCAGGTTAATTTCACGAAATCATTTTAAAATTTCTCTCTAAATTTTAATATCGATTTATCTAATTTTGTTAAATTTGATTGGTTGGATTGATAGATCACAATTTACAATAGTAAATGACAAATAAATTGACAATTTTATTTCAACTGATGATAACTGATATCAAAACATTTCCTATTTATTGATGAATCTAAGATGTCTCATTGTTTGTGTTTAGTTCATAATTGATTTTTATTATTTTTTCTAAATCGGTTAATATACCCAGTAAGCTTGATTTTATATATTCAAATCGTTATCAATTAATGTGGAAATTTTCATTGTGGTATATCCGAACCAATTATAGGTGGCAAAATTTATTGGATCACCACCCGGCTATGTTGGGCATGAGCAAGGTGGACAATTGACCAAAGCTTTAACCAATTGTCCCCAAGCTGTTGTTTTGTTTGATGAAGTTGAAAAAGCCCATCCTGATGTTTTGACGATTCTATTACAATTGTTTGATGAGGTATGTTATGGGACAGTTGACCTGCAATGTTTATAAAATGCCCATTATAGGGCCGAATGACCGATGGACAAGGCAAGACAATTGAATGTAAAAAGGCCATATTTATTATGACATCCAATTTGGCCAGTGAAGAGATCGCGAATCATGCCCAAAAATTGAGAATTGCCAACAAATCTGGTAAAGGAGTGTCAGAGAAAATGATATTTCATTGAATTTTATACCTGTTTCAGGCTCGGATAATGTTGAAATCGGAAGAGAATTCAAAGAGAAAATAATGAGACCTATCTTAAAGGTTTGATTTGTGCATTTAGAGAAAGATCGTCGAATAATAGTATTCATCGTTAGAGACATTTTCTGCGCGATGAATTTCTCGGCCGAATCAATGAAATGGTCTACTTTCTACCGTTTTCCGATTCTGAACTGGCACGACTGGTCAAGGTGGAGTTGGAAATTTGGAAAGGACGAGCATTAGACAAGCATGGCATTGAATTGACATGGGATAATTCTGTTGTGGATTACTTGGCCGATGGTTACAATATTTATTACGGTGCCCGTTCTATCAAATATGAGGTAATTTAATGTTTCGATTGTAGCGTTGACTCTTATATCTACTCTGGTATCGATTTGAATAATGAAGTTTTTCGCGAAAAATCCATACATATAGGCTTGATATTTGGTTGTGCATTGTGTGCGTGTGCATTTATTGAAATAAAAGATATTGATTGGATGTCGTCCAATATCCAATGAAAATCGCTCCATATTTAGCTATTCTGAATGTTGTTATTGTAATCGAAATTTGTGTTGTTTGTGGTTAATGTGGGATTGAGCGATTATAATCGATACTGGATCCATTTATTTATGATGGAATTAAAATCAATAACAAAGATGACTTATATTGGAATTAATAAATCATTTTACAGTTGAAAAATTATTATTTATATTTATTTCGAAAAATATGCAGGCAGTAATAGTTTATTGTATTGATTTTATATTTCCATTCGTTCCGTTGTTGCACAGAAAAAGCCTACCTACTTCATCAGCAACACCCAATGATTATTTTTCAATGAGAAAATTAATCAAAACATTTTTCCACGATAATTTTTCAAAATTAAATAAGCAAAAATATTTTATCAAAATCAATATTTTTGGTTCTTGTTAAATGTGTGTATATTTTAATGTGTTTTTTATGATAAAATTTGTAATAATCGATTGAAAGTTGAATTATGGAATTTATTCGTTTGGTGGTATTGAGAATTTGGTTTGAATCCTTTAAGATTGAATCGATAAAAATATCGCCCGAACAAGGACTCGAACCCTGGACCCTCAGATTAAAAGCCCGATACTCTACCGACTATCCGGGGTTAGTATTAGTATGGTTGGCATTCTGATATTTTTTCTTGAAAAGTCTTGTTGAAAATTATTTGTTTTGACAAAGCCTGATGAAATTTTCTCCATCCGGTCATTGATGTTAAAATAATTGATTATTAATGAATGTGTATTGGTGAGAATTCTTCTATATAATTACTGAAGATCCTTCGATCATAAGTTCCATTAATCTGGAAGATAAGAAAGGAAAATTAGCAGTACAAAATATGTTCAATTCAAATTTAACGACAAATAAAAACGGAGCTCAAAACTATCAATAATAATACAATTGCAAATCGGTACTATTTTATAAAACACGCATTCAAAACGAACTGAAAAGTCACGACACCGAATTATTTAAATCCAATTATATTAACAATCTTTAAATTTTTAATTTTTAGCTTACACTCCCCCCTTTTTTTTTAATTGGAATCGTATCGAATGCTTTACATAAAAAATTTTAAACTTTCTATTTCCCTTATGCCTTCTTTACATCTTATTTATAGATTCTCTATATAGTCTCAACATATTTCTTCTTTATCGTAATTATCAGTTATTGATCTTCTCATAATCGAATCCAGATACGTGATCGCCATTTAAGCCGCTACTATTTTATAAAACATGCATCCAAGACGAACGGAAAAGTCTCGATATCGAATTATGTTTTCAAATACGATTATTTCAATAAATTCATATAATTTTATTCAAAATTAAATCTTAAAAAATTTAATTCCCTTTATAATGCTCACAACAATGTCGTGAATATTTTTAGCTAATTCTTGATGCAATGAAAGCAAATTGGAAAACAATAAATTTAAATAGTTTGCATAGTAGCGTATTCATTGTGACTCCCATTTACTTTTTTACAAAATAAGCTTGTACAGTCCTTCATATCTGTTTATTAGATTCTCCAATTTGACAAAACCAATATTGGCCGGCCTGACTTCCGCCACTTTCAGCTTTATCTTGTCATATTTAGTTAATTGATATTATCGGATCTATCTGATAATTACTGTGTCCAATTAAATTCTTTTTATATTTGTCAAAATTGATAATTAATCTCCAATAAGCAATTCTCATTTTGTTGTTACTGACAAAACATCAATTTTCCAATATAAATATCCCTCTTTGTATCCCACTGATTTTGCTGATTGCGAATGCTGTGATTCGTCAGTTGTATTTCTTTCAAATTTTCAAAAGATTTCACCAGAGGCACTTCTCTTAAGGAGCTACTAAACTAAAATGATGATTCCAGGTGTTTATTTTACTTGTCAATATGGTTAAATAATCCACAAAATATGAATATTGGCCATTCATTGGTTCAGGTTAACATTTGATTGATTGGATTTTAACTGTTCAGGTTGAACGTCGAGTAATCAACGAATTGGCATTGGCACATGAGCGAGAATTATTCAAAAGTGGTAGCAAAATCCATTTAGTTCTCAATAAAAAATTTGCTAAAGCCGAGCTGTCAGAAGTCAATCAGAAGCCTTTATCCGATCTACCAAAGATAAAGATGATTATCACTGATAAAAATTCAACGAAAACCAGAGAATATGAATTGGGTGGTCGGCAGAAATTATGGTCATGAGTCATTTGATAAATAAATTATTGATTGTTTAATTTTTGATAAACCATACCAAAATTAAATTGATTTAATTATTTATTGATTACAATATTTTCGATTAAAGTCAAAAGCTTTTAAGATAAATTTTTAAATTAGTAGTTTGTATTTGAAAATTAATTAATATTGCAACTTTATCTGTATTTGTTAACAACATTTGAAGATTTTGTAATCTCTAAAGAATTAAAGTTTTTGAAAGGAGGTGAGATGTCATAATTTTATATTAGAAGACAAAGCAAAGACACTATTTTTTACAAAATGAATATGACATTGAACATATCAGGAGTTGGTTAGTCGATTTATAATTAAAATAAATTTGTAACGAATTGTTTAAATAAAGTAGTCGAAACTATGCAGTTGTGAAAATCTTGTGATGCACAATGGAAATACAATTTTTATCTAAAATTAAATTTTTATAATTTAGTAATAATCGTTTATATTAGACATTTTATTTCGTGATATTAAATTGTTGTCTTCATTTCACTAAAGGATTATTTTACCACATTTTCTTTTCAATCTTTCCTTTACGAGTTTTATTAAGTACCTGCATTTGTTATTTATTTGTGGAACATCATTTAAAATGTCTTTTATATGTCTGTTATTTCCATTTCTCAAGCTATTATTCTAAACGAAGTAATCTTAACATACATTTATTTTTTGTGAAACTGATATCAAATTACATTGACATTCATTTTAGGTCAATGAAAAAATATAACTTAAAATTTCTATAAAATTAGTACGAAAATTAATGTCATACCTTTTAAACGGAGTAGACGCATGAACTATTACATCGTTTTTTGAAGAACATTGTTTATTTGGGATAATGTCTAACTTGTCAATTTTTGTCTATCAATTAACAATTTAGATCAGAAAGTTTGTATTAACTAAAATATTACACTCAAAGTCTCAACAATAACAACAGCAAATCTTTTCACAAAGTAAATCACTCAAGAAGGAATCAGTCAAAAACAAAATGAAAAGTAAATCAAAAGATTGATTACTAAAATCACACATAAACTAAGCACTCAAGTTACTGGCCATTATTGTCACAAATGGGCTATTTTTATACTATTCCTACACACATTATTACATTGATTAAATTAAACAGCTTGTTCTGGAATATTCTATTAATTTTTATTTTTTGATTTAAGCAAATTATTAATGATTTTTTTTAGAAAATTTCCAAGTATATCTATTTAGAAATTTTTAATTATTTTTTTACCTACAATGGCACAAATACAAATAATAAATATGAATTTTGAATATTCTTTGCGACAAGATTGTTGTAATGTTCTTAAAAAGTTTGTCAATGCTACACCGTCAAGTCTAATTACTAACGACTAGATGTTGATAGATCACACGATAATAAAAATAATCAATAAATTTATGTTTGTTTATGGAAATATTGTTGTGTGAAAATGAAATTGCCATTTTTGGGGCTACATCTTCTGGAGATGTAGATATGTTGGGTGAAGATGAATATCAGAGAAAATTACAATTTTGATACCTTTTAACTCTTGTTTCGACTGTTTGCACATATGCATGTCTCTACATGGCTATGTAGGCATACTAGGTAGTCAATCAGAGATGAAATAAATTGAAGCTTTCAATTCTACGAAGCACATAACTACATAATAATAGACATACATCAGGAGTAACCATTTACAGTCACGGAAAATCGACAGATCTAAATGGAATTGGATAAATAGAATGTTAAATTAAAATGTGACAAATGAAAACACACACCAGCTCCGAGTATAACATAATAAAGGCAATCTATTGTATGTCGAAGCAGATAATAAGGTAAATGCTTATATTTATTTTATTTGAAAGAAGGTGCTGAGTATCACCAGATTTTCGCAAATCCAAGTTTCAACCTTAATTTTATTTTTATATAACTCAATAATATCAACAAAATAAAAATAATTTTAATATTCAAATAACATTTTAAAATGAAATGCACCAATCAAATCGAAAGTGATAGATAGTTTTAAGAAAATATTGAGCATGGAATAAATTTGAACCAATGAAATTCTGAGAAATAAACTCCAGTTTAGTAAGAGAAGCTAGTGTATTCGACCTGTTTAAGGAACTGGGAATAATTCTCGCAAATTTCTGAATTGATTGAATGAAATTATTATGTCTTAACAAAGTAATCTTAACATACATTTATTTTTTGTGAAACTGATATCAAATTACACTCACATTCATTTTAGGTCAATGAAAAAATATAACTTAAAATTTCTATAAAATTGTACGAAAACGATTTTTTTTAGAATATTTCCAAGTATATCTATTTAGAAATTTTTAATTATTTTTTTACCTATTTGACACAATTAAGGTTATTTACTACAAAGTGACACTGAAAAATATTTGCATGGAAACTCTACAGATGAAATGATTCGGATATTGTAAAATGCTTTCAAGAGCCATAAAATGAAATGACTTTGAAATTGGTAAATTGTATTCGATACAAGTGCTTTTATATTTCAGTCTGATCAATATCAGTGAAATTTCTTTATCATATTATTTATACTTAATTTGTGATTTCATAACTCAGACCTCTAGATTTCTTCAGTGACGATTTACCACTTATCTCATCAATAGAATATATTCCTCAGCTAACAACTTCTTAATTAAAAAATAATGAGTTTATAATTTTTATCTTTTTATCTCAATCATATTTTGGTTGGATAAGCTGTAACACAGTCTCACTAAAAGTCTTTATCTTTACCAAAAATGTGGAAAATATATTCTGTGGTTATATGAATCAATAAATGCGTCTATGTAAATTTTACCATTTATTTCATCACTTACAACCAATATGATTTTTCCGTAATAAACCTCGATTATTCCGCAGATTTTAAATGTCTTCCTCAAAACATCATCTAATCACTTTTCATATAATTTGTTTGTATTTGATTTTTCAATATTTCATTTTCCAAATGACAAACGAACAACTCTGTACCATTTGCTTTGAACAATTGGATAACAAAACCACTGTCACATTTACTGATTGCAATCATAACTTTTGTACAGTATGTGCGATAAATATCATTTTTAATGAAGATCCTCTCTGTCCACTTGATAACAGACCAGTTACTCATGTCCATGATTCATTTCTTATTGCCAATAAACATTTATCTGATGTCATTCCAGATATTTCTCAATACAAATACGATATAATCAAATATAATCAAAGCTTATTTAAAGATCTGATGTCTGAATATTGGTCAACATTTTTGAAAGAATTATCCAAATATATTAATTGGAACGAAAACATATTAACTGAAATACACAAATCTATTTCCAAATGGCTTAAAAGAAGAGACAGAATATCTGATGAAGAAATTGGAACAGTTCAGATATTATTTCATTCTTTCAATGAAAATCATGAAGAAGACTTTTCAGAAAATATATTCAATTTTTTGTACAATTATATTGATGAATGTACTGATAATGGCTTCAATCCATTTTTCATGAAAATCAGAAAATGGGAAAGAATCAATGAACAGATTAAGAAATTGAAACGTGAAATAGTGTTTTCATTCAAATATTTAACCAATCCACAATGTTCACAATATCAGATTCTATCCAAACTAGTTAGACAATCTCAATCCAATCTAAATAATATCAAGAAAATTAAATCACTCATTCGATTTTTGATAATTTCTTTTGGATGCGATGACATTAATTCATTTAAACAACTCCAATCAAATAATGATGAAAACGAGATGAACAAATGTTTGATTTGTGATGAATCAATCATTGATAAACATTTGGCAAGATTTTCTCATTGTGATCACGTGTTATGTTTAAGATGTGTAGAAACGTTTGTAATTATTGATGGTAATTGTCCTCTGCATAGTAATCATGCATTAGATGAAGGAAAATCATGTTTTGATAATTTGAAAAAGGATCAGACTGATAATGATTTGATGATTATCGATATTGATGGTAAATCTCAGATACTGACAGAATATCTGATCAATCAATTGCCATTGATGGAGATGAATTTGTTCAATAATATTATCAATACTAATATCAAGAATATCAAAAACATCATCTCATCGTCTTCACCTTATGAAAATTTTATGAAAACAGTAGCAAAATATCCATCAAACAAGTCGATGTTGAGATCACTTGAAACCAGTTTTCGATTTGAATTACAAAATTTGAAAGAAGGATTTGCAAGATTTGTAAAAGATAATAGTCAATCGATTTTTCGTACAGTATATGATGATGTGAGTAATGAATGTTGGGATTTATTTCTCGAGAATTTAACTCAATCTGATAAATCGAATGACATGATTAAAGATTCTTACTACAAATTGAAGGAATTATTGAATGATAAAAGAAACTTGGATCGATTAATTGACACATTATACAGTTTCCAAGGTGAATTATGGGAAATATGTTTCCGGTATGATGTGGAATACGTGGAAGAGAATTGTGAATGGATATTGAATTTATTGTTTAATTTTTTCAATGGTTTGGAAAATTATCTTTATCGATCGATAGAGAATGATGGATTTAATCCTCATTTATGCAAATCATATGGAATATCAATAATGAAATTAGAAGAAAATTTTGTTAATGATTATCTTCAACAAGTTATTAAAAAATGTAGAATGAATGATCATTTACTTGAATGCCTCAATGATTGTGACTAAATTATTGAATAAGATAATGGATGTGAAAATGACAAAGATGGTGAAGAGATAAAATAAATAAATTCAAATGTTGCATTACATTTCATTGAAAATTTTCCAATTACAACTTGATGTATTTCGTAAAAATATATTTTACAAAATAAAATTATATTTAAGTTTTTTTCTAAAATGGATAAAGTCTAGAAGTATTGGCTAGTTAAAGTAGAATAATATTAGTATTTGACTTATGTCTGATAGAAACAGTAATAGAAACAAGGATAACAACTTAAAACTAAATAAGCAAATAAGGATAAACGAAATATATAATTATTAAATCAAATATTGTACAAATAATAATCACCAAAATAGAGGTAATAAAGAGATTAAAGAATTGAGAAGAAACCTTAAAATTAATAATGAAATTAATAAGGAAATTGATATGGAAAATTATAATATGTAATTTAGAATAATTTTTTAAATTTTTTAAATAAAAATTATAAGTATTCCTAAAAATTCTTTTAAAATCCGAAGGAACGTCGCTCAAAGGAACTTTATTCGAAGGTACTTCATCCATTTTTTAATTAAATACTTATTTTAGTTGAAAACGTAATTATACATCTTCTATTAAATTTCTATTTTGATCTGTAATTTTAAATCTAATTATACTAATACGAAATATCGGGAAAAAGGAATACTGTTAGCTGGAAAACTATAAATAATATTTGTTCTTTTTCCACATACATGACTTCCATCAGCTATAGAACATTCAACATCTATTGATGTAAGCTCAGAGATATTTATTTTATTTACTGATAAATGATTTTTTATAAATTATTCAATTTTTTATTCAATATTCAAACATAATTAAACGCTTCTCTAATAAATGAGAAATATCATCTTTTTTTATAATCGATTGTCTTTATTATCGATGATCTTTTCTAGTTCATTAATAATTACTTAGATAAATTTCTTCTCCATTGATTTTAATTTTTTGTTTTCATCGTAACTCATTTTTTTGAGAAAAGAAATATTAAAAGCTCTCAAAAGCACATTTTTTAATACAAAATATTAGTCTTAATATTTCAATAGTTTTTCTTAGCTTTTAAAGAATCTCTTTCAATTAATACCATGTATTACTTACGTTTCATCTTGGACACTAAACAAAATATTGAGTATAGCTTTTGTTTGGTGGCTTGTTTCTGAATTGTTTGAAGTAAGCTAAATATGGTTTTATTTGGTTATTGTTTATTGTATCAAATTGCAATTTAATCGTTCAATAATTGCCAATTATCTGAATAAATTTTGAGTTATATTCTATGTACATTTGGTCTATTTTTTAATGATCCTTTTGGAATACTAATAAAATTTTAATATCTATTTAAATAAGTTTAGTAGTTCTAATAAACTTCATTCTCTAATTAAGATTGTTATTTATTAGTTATATAGTTTATATATTATATTTAATATGTAGATAAAAATTATTATATATATATATATATATATATATTAAATATTTTTTAATTTTTAATAATTTATTTTTTATATATTATTCAATTTTTTTATTCAATATTCAAGTATAATTAAATGTTTTGGTCATATGAAGCCTGTAAATGAAAAGGAAAGACATGATAATCTTGATAATGAAAACAACAGTTATGTAATCTTTTCAAAATATGAATATTTTATATTATATTTACATAAAATAAAAACATCTTAAAGTAAGTAACTTTATTCTTAACTTCAAAATAATTTGATTATATTAATTATTATTAATATTATACAAGATAAATGAATAAAAACCACATGCGAATTTTAAATAATTATTTTGTAATTTTATAATATATTTTTATAATATATAATATATAATAAAAATTACATAATTATTTAAATAATTTATTTGTTATCTTATTAATTTATAATAATAATTTCTAATAATTTTTTATAATTATTTATAATAATTATTAATTGTTATTAATAATTATTATTTAAATATAAATAAAATCATAATTTTTTAAATATCAATTGCCATAATAATCATTATTAAATAATATTTTTAAATTTCTAATAAAAAATAAAACTAGAATTCAAATTAACAACATTTATTTAAAAAAAGATACATTGATTTCTTTTATTGGCTTTCTCGGAACTTCTTAGAACAATATCCTAATAATATTATTAAACCACTTCCAAATATCAAAGAACCACTTATAATAAATGAACAATTAAAAGTTTTGGTCATATCATAAATGAGCCCTGATAATGGTGAACATAAAAGTAATCCAACTGCTTGTATCAAATAAGTCAACCCGAGACCTCGACTGAAATCGTTCAATCCTACAATTTTCAATAATACAACCGGAGTAAGAGTTGTATATGATCCAATGAATAATCCGAACCCGATTGTGTAAACTAACATCAATGGATAAGTAAAGGCTATAGAACTGAATAATACGAAACCTCCAGCCAATATCAAAGATGAACAATATAAAATGTATGTTTTGATACACTGTTTTGATCCTAAAAATCCAAATATCAATCTTCCAAATGTGTTTCCTATTCCAATTGAAACCAATAATAAGCCAGCTTTTGATTCTTCGATTCCTGAATTCATCGCTCTTACTTTAGCGAATATAAATGTTGTATCGTGTCCTAAATTGGTGAGAAAGTTTCCAATGAGGAATATCAAAACAAGTGGATTCTTCAAAAGTAACAACAGTTCATTTCTTTTACAATTATCGACATTTTTCTCTTTTTCAAATTCTTCATTGACATTATTTTCGACATCAACATTTTCTTTTTTGTCTTGATCAGTGGTTTGTGTGTTACTTTGTTTCTTATTAGATATCGGTTTGAAAACCAAACTGATTATTGCACAACCAACAAATAATGATCCATAAATAAGCATTGAAAATCTCCATTCATACCAATGGATGAGCTTTCCAAATATTGGTGTAATTACAAATGATGCAATACCAGTACCACTTGTGAATACTCCGAGAACCATCGATAGTCGTTTATCGAAATATGTTGTCAAAACAACAGTTGTACACATCATTACTATTCCCATTCCAGTACCAGTCAAAATAGAAGATAGAAATAGAAACCACAATGGTGAATAGAAATATGGAGCTGCAAATGCAATACCAGCAAAAATTGATCCAATAAATACTATCACTCGATTACTCAGTTTCCTTGATAAGAGACCGGCAATTGGAGCAGATGCCAAACTTATGCCTGACATCAATGAAGCCAACCAACTCATTGTAGTCTGTGATGTTTGATATTCTGAAATTAAAGGATTTAAAAATAATCCATAAGTCACAAGTAATCCACCACATACTATTCTGATAGCCAAAGCAGCAATCAACACGACCCAACCCCATCCTCCATCAGGAATGTTTGATTCTTCTACTTTGTCTCCAACATTGATGATTGTTGCCATTGGTTGAGGGTTTGGTAAATGTTCAATATCGTTTTTTACTTCAATATTATTTTCTTCCATCATTAAATTCAACTTAGTTAATTAAATTTAATTTTCTTTGAATAAAGGATTATTTTTAATAAAAATTATTTAATAAATATCTTATTGGCTAAAAATATAAATGACCTTCTTTATTCTTTATATTCTTTCTTTGTTTGTATTTCTAGATCTTATCCTTTATTTACTCATAAATCGGTATTGCTGGTCGTGCATAATTTTCTTGGAATCTTCCGTGCTATCCTGACATTCCTATTAATTCTTTCCAATCATTAATCGTTTCGGATTTCAAAAATTTGAAAAGTTTTTCAACATGATAGCGATGAAAGTCACACGTAGAAAAATTACAAATGTTAGAAAATGAAATAAGACCCTTATTAAATTTGGAGATGGGTTATAATCAGAAAAAGTTGAAGAAGTTCAATATTTCATCATTCAAGAAAGTCGAA
>JBBMOY011542521.1:0-14076 GCA_037951405.1 Platydemus manokwari | reverse complement strand
TCCGATGGACATTACTTTGGATAACAGAATTGTACAAGATTTTCTTTAATAAACACTCAATTGTTCTAAAAAATTCCGGTTTTTAAGTTATAGACCCAATAATAATACGAATATAAGAACACATAACTGATAATAAAAATTATTATCAAAGATTATGAAAATTAATTCAAATACATTGATGCCGGATGCCAATATTACAAAACACATCGATCACCATTCAATATAGTCGAATATTATCATCCCACAATCAGAGTCCAAGCAGGTAAACTATATTTAAACTATATATATACCAATCTTTGAAAAACCTTCCAATCATACACCTAAAATCTTGACCAAATCATTCTTATTAATCCTAAAACTCTGAAAAGTTAATTTCAATTTATCTGACTGAAAAATCGTACGATATCATGTCATTGAAAAATCCAAATGAAATCTCTAATTTTATGTAGCCAATCATCAATCCACAATTCATGTATAAAAAAATCAAGAAAATAAATGGAAGATCTCTGAGTGATAAATTTCATAATAAATCAGTTTCAGTTAACTGTAATTCAGAATTCCGTGCAATGACTTGATTGATCTTCATATAAGAAAAAAACAACGTCTCTACTAACTGTGACTTAATTTATGCCGCATTTGAAGCCCTCTTATTCCGTGATATTTGACTATTGTTAGATTATTAACTGACACTGAATGCTGAAAAATTTAATTTAAATCGCAATGAATTACAAAATCAATTAGTTCCAAATAAAATTGTAAATCACAATAAACCAACAATAGATACCACTCAAAATGAGATCAGAACCTGAAAGTTGAATACATAATAGAAGATTTGTTGTCAAAAAACATTAAGAAAAAATTATACAGAATGAAAGTTATCCACCAAAAAAACTGGCTTTTGAAATCTAACCACTTCTATAAGCTTATCGTGTGTGTGTTCACTTGATGTACTAGAGCTTCGCTTTTATTCGATAAATTCGTTCATATATCGATATGTTAGCAATTTATTTTACATCTCTCGTGCCATTGGTGAATCTCGGTGTTTGTTGTTATTTTTTGGCATGGACCAGTTGAGTATTAAATTCTAAACATGGATGATTCTATGGGACGAATATGATTGGCTCTTGGCATGTGTGTTTTTTGAATCTCCCGACATCAACCATTTGAGGGTTACTTTCATGGTTTCCGAAAATATCTCGGTTGTTTTTGTAATCTACTCAACATAATTCTCTTGTGAAATAACTATTTTATATGTATGTTTTGTTATTATCTTTTCATTATCTTTTTTATTTTTATCGAATATTTTTTTGAGTAAAAATAGTATTGTGTTTTGTTACCATGTGAGCAGTCGTGTGGAAAATAATAGACTTCTCCCACTTTCTTTTTGTACCTTTATTTTGATGATAGTCAGATAATTTCAGAAGTCTTTAACAGTTGAACAATAAATTTTTATCTGCTGTTGTAATGATGTTTCATATTATTTTCCAATCAAGGCCATTTGTGATTTAATAAATTTATTGATGACCAATACCAAGAACTCAGCAGCGAGTAACATCTATTGTTACCCAATTCAGTCTCCATACTACCTTCGAAGCCTTACAAGATCTTCTCAGTTGCCGTTATTATAAAATTATAATCAAAGCTTGACAGATTAAAACTCTTACCCATATAATAAATTTATAAACTTAAAGTGTATTTTGCAAAAACTCAAACCAACTTTCATCAGAAAACATCATTATTTTATGTGACAATGTTATAAAAACAAAACCATCTCTCTTTTTTTACTTTTTTTTCGCTTATAAATGTTAATATCTAAGAAATCGGCCTCTACTATTAATTATTAGAGAAAAATGTTACCGATTAACGTATAAAGGAAAAGATCACTCATTTCTATACGGTTAAAAATTGCAAAACAATGTTTTAATTACAGTAATCTTTAAAGTATACTATCGAGCATGTGCTAAATTCTAGTTTCATTAAATTTCATCATAAAGGTTTTTAAAATTATGTGCTTATAAAAATAAAACTAAATTAAATTATTGGGCTCTGCTCTGCTTTAATTTCAATTTCTAGTTTCAAGCATGAAATCCACAAGGCTTAATTTACTAATTTATTCTAATAAAATACAAAAGAATTCACCTAATGAAACAAACACACCTTAAAGAATAAAAAAATATTCAAAGAAATAATGACACTCATCAAGTAGATAGAGATAAAATTTCAAATTCACCAAATAAAGACCAAAAGTTCTCAAAACAATACTGATATACTTACAATTCACGATCCTTCGATCTATTTAATAACCAACAGAAAAATTGGAAGAAAAATAGAGAGTGCATTAGGATTATTAGTCATAGTGATCCCTCAATCAATGAACTAACAAGCGAAATCAAAAAAATTAAGTAGAAATTCAAACCTCTTCACGTTGATACACGAAAAGTGGAATCACAAATATATGAAAAAATATAGTAATATTCAGAATTATCAACAAACAAGGCTACAAACTTCAAATTTTTTTATTGATGGAGGACCCATGCAGAAAAACATGGAAAAAGAAGATTTTATCTAATTCATTGAATAACATGAGCAAATTATCTGCATATTATACTTCTTAAAAGGTTGCCCAATATCCTAGATGGTAATAAAAAGACGATTGAAGTTAGAGATGTAGAAAAATTAATGACAGGCTAATTGTTTCACATTTCAATTAGATCAATAATGGATACAAAGATATAATAAAACTATTCAAGAAATGCATGACCATACAACTATGAGAAGAGGAATGCTTTCAAGAAAATCAATGCAATTCGCTTTGATTAATGCAACAATGGTTCAGCGAAAATGGATATGAAATAGCACTTGGAAAAAGTCAAGCAAAAGCGAATGTAGACAAGCACATAATTCTGGAAACGGTTACAGAAAATATCGTCAATAGTATTTGAACAACAAAGAGAACAGAAATATTAATTAATTTACCACCATCGTTTTTTTCTAATGATACCATTGTATTAGGTGTAGACTTTGTAGAAAAATAGAAAACAGCGCGCTAAGTGATATATGCAATAAATACATTCATCATGTGAAAGATTTATGTGCAATCAAGAAACAAATAATCACTACTTAAGAAACACAGGTAATTTAGAAAATATTGAACAAACAGACAGGCTACTTAGATTTCTATACAAATACTCTCTAGTAGTGACATTCAAAATAAAGGCTAGGCCAACAAAGATATATTACAAGCTAACCAAAAGGATTTCAAAGCAGACTTTAGAAAACAAGGAGAAAACGACAACCTAAACATATACACTAGCGATTGCACACAAGAGTGTATACTAAAGGATTAGATAAAGACAGTAATTAGACTGCAAAATTATTTAAGAAAAGAGCATTCTTTAAAAATAAATAGAAATAATCCAGATAAAAGCAAAGTAATGTACAAAGATGTGTTATACACTGATACAAATAAAACACAAATCAGGACATACAGGATAAATAGTCAAGCTACAAGACTGTCAAGAAAAAGTATTAATTTATCATAACAAAAACCTGTAATTCTTTATGAAAGACACTGTTATACAAGATAATGTTTTCAAATTTTTGAGCAAAGAAGATTTTTAAACTCTACGATAAACTGTTTTAAGTCAATAACATAATATTTATTACATATTTATAACAAAGCACAAGTTCTAAAAAAGGTATTTCAAAATATGAATTCGATTCATTACGTTATTTATGTTAACTTTAAATACTTCAATTTAAAGAAAGATTCCATAATTATAATTTTTGATAAAAAATAAATTATGGATTTTATAAATTTAGTGACTTTAACTTACAAAACTACCATATAAGGTATTTGAAAATAATGAAAAGTTGACTAGAATCAAATTAAATTCAAATAAATTAATTGAATAAAAAATGTTAAATTTAAATATTCAGTTGTTTCTAATTAATAATTCGTATTCATTTACAATCATCACTGATAATCAGAAATTGATAATTTTCATTAAATAATAAATATGTACATTGTAAATTTATTTAGAAAATTTAATATACATATTCTATTCAGAAAATTTCAAGTTGTTATTTATTTAATAATTAGTACTTAGTAAGGTTTTTTGTTTGAAACAGGGTATTTTTGTTTAAATTTCTTTACTAATAATAGTAAACAAAAAATGTTTAAGAATTATGTAGAATTAAAAGTTTCTGAATTGAGAGATGAATGCAAAAATCGAGGCTTAGATACAAGTGGTTTAAAGGTCCATTTAGTTGAAAGACTTAATAAATATGATAGGGAGCAATCGATCAAAAGTTTGAGTATATAATTACTTTGTGTATTAATTAAGTTTTAATTTAGGTAAACCGGAAGTTAAACCTATTACAACTGTCCCGAATGAGCCCGTGACGGTTGACACTAAAGAAGAGTTGAGTGTCCCAATTCAGCTTGATCAAAGTAATGTCAATAATGAAATTAACGTCGAAACACCTGTAGAAACACCGTTACCTATGGATGTTGACGATAAAGTTGTACCTAAGGAAGATAGGAAAAGGCCTCACGCCCCCGATGTTTCAAGTACACCAGAGCCTAAAAAAGAAAATTTATTAAACTTGGCTTCTAGCGAGCTAGATAATTGGGAAAATCGAAATGATGTTCATTTGGATTTCTATAATAGTGACATGAATTTAGTTATTGATGAAAATGGTTATCAATGTACGCCTTTATACGAAAATGGATTTGAATATATGTGTGCGGGTGTTAAAGGCAATTATGGTTTTAAAAGCGGGAAAATTTTTTATGAAGTGAAAATTATTAAGAAATTAAAAGTTGATTTAAGTAATGATGTTGGTGAATCAAATTTTATTCGAATTGGCTGGTCAACTGATAATGAAATGCTTGCTCTAGGTGAAGGCACACTTTCTTTTGGATATGATGGAATTGGTAAAAAAGTTAGCGAAGGAAATTTTAGTGATTATGGAGTTAAGTTTGACGAAGGACATGTCATTGGATGCTTTTTGGTAAATATTAGTTAATTATTTCCAATTTATATTGTGAAAATTATTTATTAAATGCATTTTGTTGAAATTTTAAAATGAAAGACTCAGACATTCTATTATATCTAGGAATTCAACGGAGATTGTTTTGTTATTCGTTACTCGGTGAACGGAGTCAATCAAGGAGAAGCTTTCAATGTTTTAAGCAGAGAATTAAAAGATCATATGTTGATGCCGCATATTTATACAAAAAATATAATTTTCGAGGTCAATTTTGGACAAAATGATAATGAACCCATTTTTACACCAAAAACCGAAACAGATGAATCCCAACCAATCGAAGATTTAACTTGGACTCTTCTAGGCAAAGTCAATCTTAATCAAAGGACAAGGGCTCTTTTACCACCAAAATCAAAAAGCGAATGTGAGGTACTAATGATGTGTGGTCTTCCTGGATGCGGAAAAACTTATTGGACTGAGAAGCAAACCAAAGAACATTCAGAAAAGAGATTTAATGTGCTGAGCGTCAATACTATATTAGAAAAAATGAAAGTGCGTCGTATTTCTTTAAGTATACCATTCAAATATTTTGTTAGGTAAATAATCTACGAAAAAAACTAATCAGCACTAGATGGGATTCCTTCATATCATATGCCACTCACTGTCTCAATAAGCTTATGGAAATCGCTGTGTCAAGAAGAAGAAATTTCATTTTAGATCAGGTTGGTATTTAGTTTACATAAAAATGACATTAGTAGGACATGGTGAATAATATTCATAATAATATCCTTTACAAAATAGCAAACAATACAATAGATAAATATTATTTCTGTAGATTTTAGGAAATGGTTAAACAATATTGTCAAGAATGATTTTGTAGAACCAAATTTTATAGTCGTTAATTGGTATTATTAAAATAATGTTTAAGATGTATTTTTGCCTATTAGCCCTTTGCGAGCAATGTTGGATTATGATGGAAAGATTTTATCAAATAAGCCAATGAGATTGTTTCAATTATTATGAATTTTTATACGTTTTTAATGACATGAAATATATGATGATGATTAATCGTGATTATTATCATTTCTGATCGGGTTTTTTATATTATATATTTTGTTAATTTTTGTAATCTATATGTTGAGATTTGATTGGTTTTGGTCATTACTGAAAAATATAGAAGACTAGAAAATGTTGTCAGTTATTTTAGAGGTGTTAATTAAATATGAAATATTATTTCACTTTAAATGAACTCGCAAAGGGTTAACAATTTTCGTTTGTCAAAACTAATGCTTTCTAATATTTAGAAACATGAGCAATTGTTTTAGGAGATTGAGATAATTCTCGACTTTCAGATTTTTAACAAAGCAAAAACACAAAATTTTCAATTTAAACAATTTAAGCAGTCATTTATAGACTTGTGTTATTCACCAATTTTGATCACACTTTAGACAAATGTTTATCCATCGGCTCAACGCCGTAGAATGAAGCCATTTGAAGAATTCATACGAAAAGCAATTATTATTGTGCCAACTGACGATGAATATCAAAGACGCATGAATCAAGTTATTCAGGAGGAGGGCAAAGATGTACCAGAGAGTGCAGTACTTCAATTGAAAGGTTTGCCTTGTCATAAGTTTCCTTTCTAAATCTTTAAATTGCCTTTCGTATCCTTCTACGTATTTTCATTGAACATTTCAATTTCTCTCCGCCGTTACGTTTACATTCATTCCACGTTTTATCATTCGTTTCCGATTTAATCAGCTTTGAAATTCCAATCAAGTAAGTAAAGCATATTACGCTTCAATAGGAATTTTTTTACTTTTGTGAAATTAGAATGTCCAGATTTCGAAATGAGATTATTTTTATTGATTTGAAGATTCGTCTTTTGTCTTATTTTAAGTTGTCATATTCTTTATGAAATTTTATCCAATCAAGAAATAGATTAAAACTGTTAATCTTAACTTTGACTTAAATTTCAATCGTCATTCTTATAGAAAATTTCGTGATTCCTGAAGAAAACAGCGATCTATTTAATGAAATAATTTTCATCGAATTGCAAAGACCCGAAGCTGAGGAATTGATAAAAAAATATAATGAAGAAGCTAAGAATCATAAAAAGGAAGCAGATTCTGATTCTAAATCAAGACCAGACTCTGATGATGAAAGTTATGGAAAATGGTCCACTTCCCCCAAGGCTGGTGATGATAATGAACCTACTGCACCTAAAAAGTCTAGATGGAATGATCAAATAGAAAATCGGAAAGATTCAAAAAGCAAAGAACGATATGAACGATCATCACCGGAAAGATTGCCCAGAAAAAATGATTATAAGTATGTTATATTAAAATAAATTACTTTTTATTAATTTCTTTATACATTTAATAGGGGAGGATTTTGTTTTTCCAGAGAAGCCTCTGATTCTGGTAAAGGTTCAAATAGATTTAATGATGGGGGATTTAGATCCGATGATAGGCATAATGATAAATCAAGAGGTAATATTAGTTACAATGTAAAATTTTGTTTTGATGACTTTTATAGATCAAAGAGGTGATCGATATGGAAACAGATCGAATGCTATGCCATATCGAAAAACAGGTGACAATAACGATAGAAGACCAAAGTTTGATAGAGATGATTCTAAATTTGGAAACAGAAATCCAATGATGGGAAATCGTGATAGTAGACCACGCGATAGAGGTTCTGAGTCCAGAGGTGGTAACCAATTCCAAGGCAGAGATAGACCGAGAGGTGGCTATAATGACAGACGCCCAGGCGGTAATTCATATGATGACAATGATACAAGGAATAAGTTTCCTCAATCTAATTACAATGAAAGAAGTGGCATGAATATGTCTAACTATGGTAACCAGGATAGGGGTAATAGATTTCCACCAAACATAAACGAAAGAAATGATTTTCGTGGAAGAGGGCGTGGGGGCCCAATAGGAAATCAAAACTCATCTTTCGGGAAAGAACCTTTTGTTGATCGCAGAAACCCACCTGAAAATAGAGATTATCAAAACTATTCTGAATTCAATCCATATCCTGATAATCGACAAACAAATATGCCTTGGCAACAAGACTTTAAAAATGATGGTATGGAAAATTCTAGAAGAGGAGACCAAGGCTTTGATAATACAAATAGAGGCAACCAACCTCCTGTTAATTACGAACAACAGTTTAGTGGACCACGAGGTTCAATAGGCGTTCCGCTTTCACGTGGAAAGAGTAATGATAAAATGTCGAATCAATATAATGATAGAAAACCCGGTAATATTAGAGGAGGTCAAAATAATAGGGGAGGTCGGTCTATGGGGCCACCTATGGATATGCCTCAAATTGACGATTATACGTATGGCTCGAATAAAAATTACGATGCTCCTATGTCCAAATTTCCCAATAAGCCCTATCCGGATTCGTCTATGAGTGGTGGTTACAAAGAACAATCAAGGCCGGAAATGTCTTACAATAGTGCAAAACCAAATAGAGGCGGATATTCAAAATTTGGAGAGAGCCAGAAACCAGCTAATACATACGATAATAAAGGAGATGGCTCGTCTCGCGATTATGCTGGTGTGTTGCATACTACCCCATATGAAAATTATCAATCTTATGATAATTCGCAATATAATCAAAATCAAGGATATTATAATTATTATACCGGTGGTGATTCAAGCAAAGAGCAACCTGTTGGTGGATCTTCAAATTATTCATCAATAAATTCAACAAGTAGAACAGGATACCAATCAACGTTTCCATCTGGAAATGTAACAAGTGGATCAACTTACCAAACATCCACCCATCCTTCAACAAATTCCGCCGGTGGAAGTGGTTACCAATCATCAAACCCTACAAGTGGTACTGGATTCCAATCATCCAATTATTCATCCTCAAATACTACTGGTGGTAATTCTGGATATCAATCTAATTATATTACTGGAGGAACTGGTTATCAACCTAATTATCAGTCTTCAAATCCAACAAGTGGTACTGGATATCAATCGAGCTATCAGTCAACGAATTCAGCTGGTGGGGCTAGTGGATATCAATCTAACTACCAATCATCAAATTCAACAAGTGGAAGCAATTATACAAACCCGTATAATGCGATTTATGAAAATACTAGTTCTTATAATTCGAGCTATTATGGACAAACAAATACTACTTACGCTCAATCAGGAAATTACATGGATAATGCTGCTATTTCGAAATTTTCCGATTATAGTTCCAAACCAATTCCACCACCAGCTGTGACATCTTTACCAACTCCTCAACCCGGGTCAGCTGGTCAATCACAAGCAAGCTGGAGTACCGGATACGGAGATTATTCTCAATATTATGGCCAGTATTATGGCAATTAAATAATCAATAATTTATGTTGAATGATTATTGTATATTTATTGTTTTAGTGTTAATTATAGTTTTCTTGCTTTATAAAATATAATTGTAAAATTTATTTTTTGTTTTTAATCAATTTATTATTTTGGCTTAGTGTATATAGAACTTAAGTGAAATAACCTTAGTAAAATCATTTGACGACCATTTTTTAAAATCTTTTGACTTTTTAAATGGTTCACAAAGCAAACTGCAGGCAGTCAGAAATATTGAAATTAGTAATTGTGGTACGTAAACAATTGAAAAAACATGGACCATAATAGGCAAATGAGAAAGACAAATAAGGACACTACTGATCAAAAAATCTTGACTTGGATCAGTTAAAGTCAAAAATTTCACATCAACTTCGCACAGATTTTAGGGTAATAAGTGGACTTCATCTTGACTGATTTTCACAATATATTTAGTTTATAAATTTATTCTTACGTGTACTGAACATCTTTTATATTGATATTCAACTTTGATTTATTTTATTTTTCTAGTTAACTGATCGTTTGCATAGCGTGCAGTTTATAACAATAACTGGTGTTCTATTTTTACTATTCAATATTTTTTGTTATTCAACAACATCCTTATTTTCAGATATTTTAAAGATTCATCCAACAGTTGAAGAAATTTCAATTATATCTGATTCTATCAAAATTACGTTATTCATTTTTTTGAGATGTCAAATTAATTTTTCTAATAGTCAATTTACATTATTGAAAATAGCTGCTTGCATATGTAGGTGCTTGAAAAAGTGATGAAATAAAGAACGCACGAATGCAAATCTAAGATAATTATTTCTAGGTTAGACAAATGTTCCGAAATTTTAATATTGAGGAAATAATAAATTTTTCATTCAATTCCATCTTGGTTACACTCCATATAAATTAAATTACTTTCAACGAGTCTTTTGATTTGGTTTTATATTTTAATGAGACTAATGATGTTGATTCTTATTATTATCATAAATCTTTTCACCAAACTGCAAAGTTGATATTTAATTTTCTACCAAAGGATGTAAAATTAAAATCAGGGGTACTTTTGTTCTGGAATTGTCCAATTTCGTCTGCTGATAAAATTATTATATTGGAATCTTTGCTATCAGCTTTAATTTTATCGGCTATTTCCCATATAAAACTTAGTAAATTCAACAACGGTTTTGAATTTATTACCCACTTAGAAGAAAAAACTGCAAAATAAATCTTAATGGTAACATTTTAAAATGATTCAAAGTATACTTGGCAAAGATGAGAGTGTTTATGAAATCTAACAAGAAATAGAAGAATCTCAGTGAAGATAGGTGCGTTGAAAATTTAATATTTAAAAAGTGGAAATAGCCATTCAATCAGACGAAGTAACTAACGTAAGAAATGCATTTTTACTTGGAATAATCAGCTTTGGAAATATGTTTACTTGTATAAGCTATAAAGTGTCTGCAAAAGTATATTTTTGGTAGAGTTAGTAAATCACTAACTGGTATTGTATTTAGACCGTATCAGTATTTGTGATATTAGCAAGAGGTAGTCGTCGTGCTACCATTTTCAAGAGAAGATCAGGACTTTGAGTACAGTTATTTCTGGTTGTACCCTGTGTGATAAATTCTTTGTAAAAGTGTCATAAAAATATAGCTTTATAAGCATGTTAGTCATTGAATAATTCAACATAAACTTATAAAATCAATGTCGAGACTATTTTTAGATATAAAAATACTTTCTTATTGGAACTACTTAATAATTCTCTATAAAATTCTGTTAAAATACCTTGTTGAATATTTTTGAAATATCTTTGTATTTAATAGTTATTTACCTTTATCTTTTGAAATATTTTTAAACATTAATGTGTTGCGGTTTGGGACTATCACTAACTTTAAACTATAATAATTTGACAATAATCGTGCATTGATCTATGCATCAATGTATGGAATATTATTAGATGTACAAAAGGTATTTTTGCATGAAAAATAATATTGAATATTTTTATGTTAATTCTGGAAGCTTTATGGTTGACTGAAATAAAATATAATTTAATTTAATTCAAAATAATAGCCTATATAATTAATAAAACCTGGCATTTATATAATAAACAAAACCCATTGGATTTACCATATAATAAAACAATATTGTTAACCAAATTATCAGTTATCGCCCTTAATAAATTACAGCTGCTGATGAAATGATCGTGCAGAACAAATTAGCGCACGTAACAAAGTTAATAACAGATAATATTTTCCGATATAATAAATTAATTGCAGATAATATTTCTCTGCCTCAATAAATCCATGGATATAAAATATACATGTATGTCATTAAATAATAATAGAAGAGAATTTCTACGAGTGACTCATTGATTCCTATATAAAGCAGCAGCCACAGTTATTACATTCACTATTGTTAGTGATGAAATATCTGGACATAACTGACAGTTGAGTAAGTTCATTCTGTTTTGGTGATCAGAATTTATATATACCGAGCATTCTACTGGAAGATCCAACAATAAGATACTGTCTTAGCAAATCATAGATATAATTTTTATATCATATTCTTCTCTATTTGTAAAGCTACACTCAATTTGGAGAAAGATATTTAATAAACATTCATTGAATTGTTATAACTTTAATCCAGCGTTGAAGTGTATAAAAGTATTATTTTAAATCAGTTTAATTTATTGTTAATAAACATTTCATTTAATAATTGTGTTCAATTATTTATTTGGCGAGTGCCTGTAGGATTCATGATATTCACTTAGTAAAAATCATCAATATAATTGTCATTTATAACCTATTTTGAAAATAGTCAATGTTGAATCCATAATAGGCTGATAAAAACAATACGAAACAAGTGAGGAGTTAGGAGAGATAGACATATTAAAA
This sequence comes from Platydemus manokwari, assembly GCA_037951405.1. Lineage (NCBI taxonomy): Eukaryota > Metazoa > Platyhelminthes > Tricladida > Geoplanidae > Platydemus > Platydemus manokwari. Next base: position 1,835 of record JBBMOY011542521.1, on the reverse strand, counting down.
ATAAACAATAATTCATTATCTACACAGTTCCTCTTATATAAATATAAATCGTCAAACGTCGAGGCGAAAGAAGATTAATTATTTAAAGCTAATACATTATCCGAGGGTGAAAAAAGAACTCAGCAAGCTTATAGAAATCGTAAATAGTAAGGATCAGTATTACAATAATAAAAAAATTCAGCGATCTCAAAACTTAACAGATGTTTCATTTGATAATTAATTAATTCCCATGATAATTGTTATCAAAAATCCACTTTGTTTAATTATTTCAATTCTGGTCAGATCAAATTTGAATTTTTCACGGTTCTGGTATGTCATCTGTTCTTATTGGGTCGGAATTTTGAGAAAATATAATTGCTTAAAATATTATATTTTAAAAAGATACCAAAATAGTTACAAATATGACGTTCATTTATAAATATAATCGTAAAATTAAAATGATTACGGTTTCAAAATAATTTTTTTCATGAAATAAATTCATAACAATCAGAACAAAGAGAAACAAATGAGTAATTCGTTGTAGAAAAATTATTTTTATCATCTAAAAATTCTGTTACATTCAATACAGTTGTATAGGTAGCAGCTCAGGCGTAAAGTGAGTTGAAAAAAGGAAATATATTATTAATATTTTACGGGCAATTGTTCATATATTTGGACTTGATTGTAGCAGATATTATAAATAAATAAACTTCTTTTAAAGCTAACCAAGTGTTCGGTTTGTATTTTTTTTTCATCAATCTTCGACATCTGTTGTAAGAAAGAATCAATAAAATTGATTAGTTCTGATATTAATCTGATACCAATTAAAATGTTCTCATAGTAATACATTTTGAAAATTAGAGATCAATTGGAAAAGCGATTGAAAAATTCATTCCAGACCAATTTGTTGAAGGCAGACTGGAGAAATAATTTATAATCCTAAAAAGTGAATTCTAAATTACCATAAATTAATAGATGACCTAAAACCACAAGAATAGTTTGTCTCCGATATTCATATAAATTTAAATCAATGGGATTATTTTCTCGCAATGTCTATACGGATTCCCAGAAATTAAACAGTGTTAACTTGTCATGCATATAAAAATTAGTTTGCGTGACATTTCACCTCCTAAAAGTAATGCTTAATCTACCTTCTTAGGATTGACATTCATGTTACAAGGTAAAATTTTATTTTGAAAAAAGTATAAACAAAATGATAATTAATAATTCAGATAATACTGGTATTCAGTAGGGGTTTAGTCTCAATTTAATGGAATGACAGAAATTTTGAAAATGGTATTGTTCTTGTATGCATACCATTTTTGATTGGTCCGTCCTCAGACTTGCAGTGTTCATGATATAATCATCTATTCTGGCTTTATTGATGCACTGTAGCTAATAAGTTACTCATTTTAAAGGAAATATATTTTACAAATCTAAATTTTATTTGGCTGATATCAAATGATTACTTCTAGTTTTCATTTGATTTAATATTATTAAATCATGGGTTTGAAATTAATATAAATAATTAAATTGTTCTAACTTTTGGTAACAGTGTCAAACCTTTTGAAATTAAAATAACGAAATATAAAATTTGGTGTTTGGCTTCGTGCGTCAAACGTAAGAAAATTATTATTGTCATAACGTAGTTATTATATATCTAAGCATTAATAGTGTTATAAAACACTATTGTAATATGGATAATAAAAAAAACTGTGCTTTAAAATCTTTTTAAATATCTCTTCCTATAATAATATATCTCCATAGAATATCATTCACAATTGTATATCATAGGTTTTAGACAAAGCACAGGTCTTTGTCTTTAGAGATGAATAGTATACTTTTTACTTAAGCAT
>JBBMOY011541410.1:0-14083 GCA_037951405.1 Platydemus manokwari | reverse complement strand
TAAAGTAACCGAGAGTTAAAATCCAATAGTGATGTGATTAAGTTTTAATTCAATACTGATGAGTAGAAACAGCTATGGACTGTCCGTATAGATGTACTATATTTTGAGATTGTCAATTGGCCAACGTCGAAAAATATTCACAAAGACATATAATCTCTATCAAATCTTTTTCAGAATTCCAATGATATAAAATAATAAAATGACAAAATTGTAAATCAAGCTTTACAACATTCGAATAAGAATCCTCAGATTTCCTTGAAATATCTTTATAATTCAATTCATAGATAAATAAAAAATTCTTTATATTATTATTAACATCATTCGTTATATTATTATCAAGAAAAGTGATAGCATAAGATTATAAACTCATCTAAGTATTTATTAACAATATACCGCTAATATTATTTTTCTTAATTGTAATAAATCATAATATTTGATTTGATGTCAAAATTGATTCACAGAGTTTTTCTTCAATGATTTTATATCCGCATTTGATCTTTTTTCATTTCTGTGTGAATTTTTGGATAGCAATTCCTGATCTTTTTTATGAAGAACATTATATGGATTTCCTTTTTCGTCGTGCATCACTATAGCTTTATGGGCATATGCAGGTATTCCGTTCTCTTCACATTGTGACCAATCGAGATCTGAAATCATTTGTTTGTCTGCAGACAGTACCAGGCCGAAAAATCCCAATAATATCAGTGGTAAGATCTAGAACCATTGGATTAAAAGATCATATCAATTTATATTAGCGATACCATTTATGATTTCACTTTCACAAATTTAGGTTTAATTATATGCTGTGCTTGCACTAATTCAATGAGCCCACAAGTTTTATTTTTTGTCGTGTAGGTGTTATTGAATAAGCTATTAATGATCATATTATCTTTATTGTATTGGTCGTCCGGGTGATATTGATTTTCTTTCAGGTTTTTATGAAAATGATGATCTATGGTTAGCCTATAGTGTTATTATCGAATCCAGAAAGTACAAATGTAATTACCATGAAATTGCCATGGTAACCAAAAGAGAATGTGATATCGAAAATGTTGACAGTTTAGATGTGTTTATGGACTTAATAGTGACCTTCAAATTTGAATTTCAATTTGTTATTTATATTTCTTTTCCGATGTTTTCTTAAGTTTTCACCATTACAATTTTTTGTTTAAATTTTCTTTAATCGATTTTCATTTCTCTTATATTGGATAAAAACAATAAAAATACTTAAAAAAATAGATGAAAAAATTCGATTGGTTGTTATCAAAACTAATCTTGAAAATCAAATTTACAATCATCATTAAAATGGTGTGGAGAAAATTTAGTCACATCGATTAGCTTCGTTTTGAAATTAAAATTTAGTTAAAATTAAGTGTAAAATCTTTGGTAAAAAATTTAAAATTTCTGTCATATATTCATTTATGAAATTTTTGCGTAGAAACATTAAAAAATACCAATAACTTTTCGTTTAACTTCCCCAGATGGATAAAGTTTGATTTTCCGATGGGATGAAATATATCATCATTTATCTCACAATATTCCTAATATAATAGTTTATAAATACTGAAAGCTTCAAACGTGTGCAGTATTTTACATTCCCTAAAACATTTCTTTTAAAATATTACTATAAGCCGAGAATTTCATAACAATATTCGCTAATTCCAAAGTACCAATTTATTTCTCAAAAGAACTCTTATTTAATTTTCTATTCTGATTTCAGCATTTTAATATTATCTTATCTTATGAATCTCTAATCTCTGTATACACGTGTCACAAAGTTTTTTTTTATTGGCATTTATCAAGCTCTTATTTTTCAAATAAAACAAATCTCTTTTCCAAACAAAATGAATTCAACGCTGCTACATTTTCTGTAAGTTCCAATAATATATATTCGATATATAAGGTGTTTAAAATTGTTCTAGAATACTCATTGTTTTTGTTCACAAGTCTATCATTATCAATTCGGAATTGACTTCAACCAAGCCTTCTGACGCCAATGTTCGAAATGAGAACGATTGGAACGTATATCATGATGATTATATCAAGAGAATATTAGAATTTGATGGAGAGAATCCCCAATTTTCACTGAAAAACTGCAAATCATGCCTTACGTACAGTAGGAGAGATTTGAATGAATGTTCTTACTGTACCCTCTATGGAATAAATTGTATCAATCACACGAAATTGACCTATGAACAGAGTACCACAGAAGCCAGCCGATTCTGTATTCGTCATCGATTAGGAAAAGGACACGATTTGTTTAAATCATTGTTTGATTCAAATTAATATTTGAAATGATTTGTCACCAATTAAAGTGATTTCGTTGTAATAAATATTTATAATAAATTACATCGTTGACTTTCAATGGTAAGGATAAATTGGTTTGATTGTTGAGATAAAGAATATAAAATATACCCTATTTAAGTAGGATGACTGTAAATTTGAAAGTATGAGTGAATTATAATTATCGATTAATTTAATTTAATTTCTAATTAGATCAATTATTATCATATTATTTTAATAAATTGATTATATATTTTATTGGTTAAATATTTTCAAACATAATATCATGATTTATCAACAAGGAAAAGTTTCAGATTGTATTTAGAATATCTGGCAGACGCAGATTTCTTTTGTTATTTCAAATCATTTAAAAATAATTAAAAAAAATCTGAATTAAATATTTGTTCCAGTAAAATCATAAATTTCTCCTCAATGAGAAGATAAGAAAAATTGACGTTCAGAACATCAAATATTGAGAGAAACAAAACTTAAAACAATTTCAGTTTTATTTGAAAATTTTGCTCAAACTTTCAACAAAACATTTTTGATTTTGACCTTGAAATTTATCGCTAGAAGGACATCATTAATATTAGCTTTTGATAGCTGATATTGTCAAATGAATATAAAATTTAGAAAGATAATTATTTTAAGCGGTATACGAGAAAAGTAAAACATTCAGACATACGAGTTATTTAATAATCCATCCAGATATGCGAATACGAAAAAAGTAAAATAATACAAAAAATAATGAATGAGATATAGTTGATTGGAAATCTAAAATAGATAAATATCGACTGGAATAGACACCATCTAAAAGCATAAATTCAGTACGCAGTCCAAGTTCGTCAGAATATTTATCATCTTTCACAAAATCGTCAGTCTTCCTCAGATAAAGTTTTATATCAGATTCGGTTGTCATTAGTTCCCCAGCTGGATTTCAGGACACTGGGCCACAAATGAATTAATCACCTTATACCTTTGCCAATTTTTATTAATTATATAATCGTTAATGTATTATTTCTGTTATTAATGGCATCATCTGTCATTCATCTATCATACCATTATTTATACTCAACCCTTTAATCTACTAACAGTTACACAGGGTTCCCCATTATAAAATTGATTTAGAAATTCAACAAACTCCTAAATTCCTGACGTATAATATTGAAATATTTACATTGGATCATTCTCAAAGTTCAAAAGTTAGATATTGAGCAAAGTGCATGAGAAGTGATCCAGATACTATCAATAATGTCCTCTAGACTAGGGCAAGTGATTATGTACGACAAGAATACAATATGAATTATATTGATTTTGTAAACTGATCAATAATTCGAAATGGAAATGACAACAACTCAAATGAACATTAAAAATTATATTTAAGTCGACGCAAAATTGTTTCTTCGAAATATTATAGCGTTCGATTAATACAATATTAATAAATATAATGTTTGTATCCAGTGCCTGTTAATGCTTAAAAATGTTTTTTCCAATCCTCAGATAGATAATAAAAAAATTTATTGATTAATTATAACATGAAAATTATGAATTCTCTTTATATTTTAATAATAATTATAATAATTATTAATTTTTTTTAATAATTATTAATTGATATTTATAACATTAACTGATTCTCTGTTTTTCTTATCCAGATTATAATTGCGTCAACAACAAATCCTCAAACTTGAGTTAACACTTGTATCAAAGTTTCTAAACAATTAGCTATATAATTAATTCATGATAATTTAAATTATCATTAATTTAATCAATTATCAATATTAATATTTTCAGTTAAACATTGATGTATTAAATCTAAAGTTCAAACTCAATATAATTTTTTATTATGATAGAAATACGACCACCAACACGCGCGTATATATAAAATTTAATTCGATTTTGTTTCAATCAAGCGAAAAATGTTAAATAATGAATAAAACTGTAAATGGTAATATTTTCAGCAATGTTTTCAAACAAATTGCTAATTATGACCAATGAATGGGATTTAAATATCTGCAGTAACTAATTCTAATGTACAGTAGAATTTTATTCTAGTCTTCTCAATTAATATTTACCCTGAGTAAAAATATTATAGCTAATTTTATTTTAAAATATCTACAGGTTTTTACAATTGTCTTCCAATTTCAGATTTGAAAATACTGTAACCCATTTTAATAGCCTTCTAACATAATATTCTAATTTAGAAATTAAAAATATTATATCCAAGCCTGGTTTATGCGTGTATTTACTGTTATTGAATAATTATTTTTAAAATAAATTTATTAAAAATTATTACACAAATTTTGTCAATATTTTTACAATATTATTCGATATTCCAATAATAATAAAATGTATTAAATCACAATATAATTAAAAAAGAATTCATCAAATTAATCAGACAATTAACAATTATAAGGAACTAATGACTGCTGGTATATTCAGACCCCTTTGAAAGTATGATACGTCTTTGGAACGCTCTTCGGCATTAAAAGAGCTTGATCATCAAGATACTTCTTACTGGTTGAAACATAATCTGGATTCCTTAATGAAGAATAATTTTTAAATTATAAAACATTGGACAATCAATTTAGCTCACATATCATTGATAATGTTGCAACCCATTGATTTGGTTGTTTGATTGTTATCGATATCCATATTTTGATTTCTAGCATACTTGGCCCATCGCAATTTCTGTTTGTACATTAATTGACGACACATATCGTTTCGAAAAATATCTCCTTCATCATTAATATCCGATTGGATTAATTTCTCCAAAACATCTTCCAATGTAATGATTCCAATCACCTAAAGATCAATGTGATGATTTTAAATCAATTAATATTTAAATAATCATTTTGGAAATTATAAAATATATTAACATTAATAATATAAATGGTCAATTTAATTTATTTGACCATTATTATTAAATATACTTTGTGGTTTGAAGTTCTTAGATTCATTTTCAAGTCATATTTGATGGCAAGGTAGCAGTTAACAAGCTTATCACGAACTTGAAGTCGATTCTAAGAAGTACAGAAGAGACTGTGAAAAAAATAGAGAGATTAGAGAAAAAAGTCGATGAAAAGAAAATAGAAGATATAGAGATAGGGAATTTTTAATGAATTGAAATTTGAAAGATTTTAAAATCGGATTGTAATTAAAATATAATCTGATATCGTGACTTTTCAGTTAGTTTCTAATGCGTGCCTGATTAAAGTAGTGGCAGCTTAGATAGAGAATAAACATAGATTATTATATTTAATAAATGTTTCGAGAATTTCATATAGATCATATAGAAAACAAAGACAATGAATTTGAAGAAAATCAAAATTAATGAAAGGAGTGTATGAGTATTTCAAAATGAATTGATATAAATATAAATATATAATATATTGATATTAAATAATATAAATGATCAATTTAATTTGTTTGAATATTTTTATTAAATACACTTTGCGGTTTGAAGTTCTTAGATTCGTTTTCAACTCGCATTTTATTAAATAATATATTAGAAATTGTATTATGTTGCTTTATTGGCTAGACTTTTCAGAAATAACCATTAAATGTTTTAAACATAATCATTTGTCTGATAATGAGTGCTTCCCATTTATTTTAAATACAGATGAGTTTGCCTTGAGACATATGATGTAATATTATTTTCTCAACTCACCTAAGAAATGAAACCAACTAAAAACAATAAAAATTAGCAAAATATTTTATCGGTGTAACAAACATTAGTGAGTTAATAATTGAACTAACTGGAGGAAAGACTGAAACCAAATTTGATGGATTTCGTTCTTCTTTAACAGAGTAAAAACGTTCGATAGCTTCCAGTTGCTCATCCGCTAAGTTATCTTTCACAACCACTGCCATATGTCCAGCTGCAATATTTATTTCATGAAATATATTTTCTCATCAAAAGAATTATTACTTCTTCCAGTTTTGAACAATTGTAAAAGATCGTAAAGTGGAGTGGTTTCAGTTACATATCGTAAAGGTTTAAAGCATTTATTGTTCTGTAACAATGTTGAAACCGGTACCGTTTCAGATGCATCATATTGTATCAACATTTTCGTCAATAGAAGCCCTTGAATTAGTCTCCTCTCGGTTCCATGAAATATCGGAATTCGAGAATGTGCCACAAGTAGAATCTATTAGTACAAAATGTCATTTATCATTACTAAATATAAATTATTTACTTGACGAATTGTATGTTTATCCAAAATGGCGGAATCAGACAGCATAAATACCTGGTCCAAAGGTACTAGAGCATCCTTCGCGGTCATTGTTGTCAAATCTAGGGCTCCCTGAATTAAAAATAATGAAAAGTTGTTGATATAGCAGCTTGATTTTCATTTGCAACAATCAAAGTATAGTTTATATAAATTCACCAAATTGCCGGTCTATTTATAATGATAGCAATGCCATAACTCTTGGATTACAATTAACTACGTCGACGATAAAAATAAACCAAAACTTATTGTAGTTCATGTCCATGAATTATCTAAAAAAATTAATAAAATGGTTTATTCTTGACTTGAATATCGGATAAAGATGTTTTCAATCGAATTATCGATAAAGGTGAAAGGGCTAATTAGACTCTCTGATAATCTGAATAACACACCTAACATGATTTTTAGTGATTAAACACGCTCGAGAATAAATTTATATTTGGCATCATGTCAGGTTTCTTGTGTTGAAATTGACAAATCACGAAATTTTAGTTGAAATATTATGATTTTAATTAATATAAATATACAGTGGACAATACAGTTTCAAAATTTCATAACGATAATAATTCTTGGATTCTTGTCAGTCTTAACGTATATACAATGTAAGGCCATGAAAATCATAATTTAAGGACTTCAGTAAACGTTCTAAGGTTATGCTTAATCAATAAACGTTATTGATCTTGAAAATATTTAAATGAATGGAGCCCAAATACACAGGAATTGGACAAGTCTGTAATTCATGGCGTAACAGATAATTATTCAATTCAAATAATTGTATCAGAACAGATTTTTGGCATTTTTCATTGAAATAGACCATTATAAGATCTTTTAGATCTAATAAATTTTCTCACAAACTAATAATAAGTTTCAAAAAAATATTCTTTTCATATTTGAGAGTCAATTTATAAATATATTTACGAACACTAACAATAATAATGACATAAATATTATTAGTATTCATGTACTATTAATAATTTATATTTTATAATAAATATAAATTATATTCTAATTATTCATTATATTTTAAATAAATTGTTGAGCAAATCTAATTGAAATTAAATAAATATGTTTATAATTAGAATTTTAACGAATGATATCGATCAATGAAGATCCATATTTCAATCGAATTATTAAGAAAGGATGCCATATACAGAAGTTCGAAACGTTCAGAGTTGTTCGACTCTATCGAGTAATATGAAAACAAATACACGTGAAAATTTATTGAAAATAACTAAGCATGTTGACAGATAATTTCAGACCACATTTCAATGTTTTGATATGCGATATGCACGACAGTCATCAAACCATTTGAACAAACAAGAGCTACATGGTTATTTTTGACCATTATTTTTAGTTTATTATTTTTAAAGATCTCATTATTATTAATAAAATTATTAATATTAGTGATATAATAATTTTTATACTCATAAATTGTAAATTGTGCATTGTAATTTGTTGTAAAAATCAAAAACATTAATGATTATTAAGCAAATTTCAAGAATGATAATCATTTAATGACTTGTCTATTTTTGAATTCTTATGTTCTTAGAGTAAATTTTAATTTTAAATTTAAACAAAAATATTATTACGAAAAAAGCTATTCATATTTGTTGCAGATATTTCAATTCAACTGAGGCTTTTAATTATTTGAAGTTTTTTCTTTTTCTGGTCTGGGGAATCATGTTTAAAGATTAAAAATAATTTATTAACAATAAGTTGTTTATGGATAATTAAATTTTAAGATTTACGAATTAATAAACATTCATTAATGATTTTATAATTGTGCATAAGTTTTCACATTGAATGATACCAAGACTGGACGGATTTTGAGCTATTTGCATAACTTTCATCTAAGGTACTTGAATTTATATTTGGAGTGGAATCCCGTGCTAATTGATCAATAATAATAATATAAAGTAAATTTAATTAACGTGTCGATGGGTTCATAAAGCAACGTCATTGACTTTGGAATTTTATGGATAAGGCAATATGTTTCGTCAATAATTATTCTCTAACAACTATCATGGCCGTAAATCAGTGATAAAATTATTAATTATACGATTAATAAATGATGATCTGTAAATTGTTAGAAAACGATTTTGTTCGTGTACAATCAATATAACATAAAGTAATTCAAATGTTTTTTGCAAGAGACAATGTTGGGTTACAATAATGACAGGTGGTCGATTAAAATTTATAAACAAAATATTTCAAATAAAAGCCTTAAATTATAATAAGGTTTCAATAATAATTCGAGTGAAAATAATGTATACATTGGTTATCGATTATTCTAGAGTTGAAATTGAGATATTTGTATTGATTTCGTATAGTCGTTATGATTTTTCTATCTTTGTAAATTTATGATATCCACTTTTTATCCAATCATCCAATGGGATCAATATAAATAACGTGACACAAAAAATTAACAATGCGGTTTGATCCTCTACAATAAATAACCTGGATAATCCAAATAATTAATTTTTTTCCTACATTTATCTTCATTAAACGAATGATTGAGATGTCTTTTCAAATTTGAAAGAGTCATGAAAATAATATTATTAAATAAACAGGCATAATAAAATCACAAGTTTTTAATGAATAAATTTTTAACTAACCTTGATAATGTTCACCTCTTCGAACGTCAGTTGATGTTCAATTGATTTACTATAAGAATCATCTTGACCTATCCATAATAAATTAATATTCAATCGACAACTTTCTAAAATAAGCTTAATTTCAACCCACTCGATATAGATCTTTCGATATCATTATTTTTCAAATCTCCATTTGCATTCTTATCTACTGGTTTTCCAAGAACACCAGAAGGACCATGTAAATCGATCAAAGCCTTCAATTGTGGTCTTCGATAATAGTTGCCATTCTCATGGCCAAATATGCAATCAAGCAACTTCGATAATGGGTATCCAATTACGATAGTGATACCGATCAAGAAGTAAACAATCCTGTTAAATGAGCTTGAAAATTGTGCCAAAACAAATATCAATGCAATAAAGTCCTCTCAAATGAATCAAGGCCAGTAGTGCAATTATAGAAAAATCGAAGTCAACTTACGGGCGCATATAGTAACCAATAGCAAGGCCATATCTCTTGCACAATGCCTGTGGAATAATTCTGGAAATGTGAAAATTTCAAATAAAATATTTCAATGAAAAATACATTATCGCCCAACACTATTTTAATAATGGAGCTCACAACACAATCAATTTTCACTTTAATAAATTGTCGAATTCACTAACAGATCTACAATATACATTCAATAGTGAAATATCAATCAAGTGCACTACCATCGATAAGCATTACTGGGTATATTTTCGTTTTAATTAATCAATTAAAATTTTATATTTGAAAGATATTTTCCTGAATGTATAAAAGACAATTGATTCCCAAATTATCAGTGCAGCCTAATAACGATGGATCTCATTTGTCAAACATATTTCCCAAACACAATATCGGTTGAGATAAGCAAACCAACCAATGAAAATAAAGCAGCCAAAGATTTTTGTAATTAATTTTTGCAACCCTTTTTATCAAAATGGAAATAAAAGAATCGTTTATTGATAAATAAATGAAAATAAAACTGTTTTTCAAAAAACGAAACATGCATTATCTGAAATTTTAATATTGACCTATTAAATTGGAAATTTGATCATTGTGATAATATGTCTCATGCCAGTGCTTAAATTATAAATATTTTTCTATACTACTTACAAATGATTTAGATTAATAAGTAGTAAAAATTGAAATATATTTATCAGATAAAATAGATAAGATGCTTGAAATATCAATTTGTAGTTAACGAAAATATTGAGATATGCTATTGATCTTATCGGTGTCATCAAGTTCGGTAACCTAAATATGGATTCAGATAATGATAGAGCCAGATAAGTATATTACAATATTCTTATAAATAAATAAGAACAATAAACGCTCTATCTAAAGTCTACCAATTATACTCACTCGCCAAATAAAAGAACAGCAGTTACAGAAACAATAATTGCTGTGATTGGATTCGAAATTCTGTCTAAAAATATAGGCATCGATTCCACACAAATAGCATTTCCTAACAGTAGAGTAACCAATAAAATATGATGTCGCTTTATAATTGGATAAAGTTTGTTAGCATATTTTGCTTCAGGCTCAATTCCTGTCCTCATTAAAATCTCCAGACTTAGTGTATCTAAACTTAATAATCCCAAAGTTAATCCAGACATAGTTCCTAAATACAAATCATCTTATGACAAAATGAATGACCGATTTCCTACCAGCACCGAGAGTCAAACATATATATATAGCCAAGTAAATCCAAAAATAGAAATCATAGATATTAAGCGGGGCCTCATATTTAATATACTCTGTTCCATTGCAAATCAAATTTTCTGAACTTATAAAAACACACCATATATTATCTCGCATCAAACACAATAAGCAAAATAATTGTACTGCCTGATTAAAGTAATAAATAAAAAATCTTACTAAATTAATAAAATCAGCTTATTAATTTATACTTGTTAGACAAAGTTGGAATTTTTGATTAAGTTAAACAAAAATTGTCATTATTTTAAAATAATTAATTTTAATTTCAAAATGTTTTCAAAGAAAACAAAATCCATTTAATATTTTATTCTATTTATTGGTTGATGATTATACAGTAGTAATTACAATTAGATTCAATAATATTCTAAATACTGGGTGATAATGACTGTTAAAATTCTATCTCGAGTCGATTTTAGGAAAAGTACAATGCCCTAGATTTTGGGGGTATTCGGGGATTCGTGATTTGATTAAAAAATCTATGAATTTCACTGAATTTGCTATCATTATTAAAAGTTATTGAACAAAAAAATATATTAAAAGATCAACCATTTGACAATTACTAGCTTAGACTCTAACACTAAGATCCTAATTTAAAGACTTTACCACATCTTACTAGTTAGAATGTAGATTCTTTGAAATCTACTTATCTGTACTTGGTAACCACTGTCACCTTTTAATCGCTGTAACGGAACTTGAAAGAAAATTTATCTATACACTAGTCTTTACTATAGTTAAGTAAAAAGCATATTCCGTCATAATATTTATTTGAAAAACTGCAATCAACCGCCAATCAATTATTTAAACAAACACCATGTGTTTATTTATTTAATCATGTTACTAATAATACCAATAATTCTTTCAAGTTTAGCCTTAACAAAACTAATTTTGATTTACGGTAAATATAAATAAAATTTAGATTAAAAATCTTAATATAAATCCATAAGTAATACATCTCAAATAATTGGTAGCAGTATCTGGGTGTTCTCATTGGATTGGAGAATGACCAAACGCCATAAATCCTATATATTTTAACGGAGGTGCTGGTCTCTGGAATTAGAAAGACAAGTACCATCTACAGAAGATTATCCATACTTTTCTATTGATCAATTCCAATCATCTGTAATCAGAAAGAATTTTTTAGAATCAGGATTTTAGGCGAAATCGATTCATTGGGTAATGCATTGTAAAAATAAACAAAGCCATGTGAAAAAAATCATGTTTTGCCAGGAATGAATTTTTCTATTAATTAGTCATTTTTTATTATTATTGTTCTTAAAATAAATATAACTTTCTACATTATGTTCATCTTTATTTATACTTATTATTCTTTGTTGATGCTCATTCGAGACAATGACATTCTCTGCCACACCTTCAGTTCGATTACGTAAACCATAATAATAAAATACATAAAAATCAAAAATATTAACACAATGTAATCGCTAATCATAACAAAAAGAATTTTATCATGTTGAAATTTGCGAGTTATGAAAAAAACAAATATTATATTAAATAACATAAAATAATGCACGGCTACAACTAAATCAAATGGGAACTATATGTTATCTCAATCACAATTACTGGATTAGCTAGATGGTTGAAATATTAAAGCAACCAAAACCGGAAGGACACGAGTCAATAATGCCGCCGATTATTTCAAAAATCAATTAAAAAATTATATCAGCTTCAAATTAGATGATTAAAATATTAACTTAAGACTCTTTGACGAATCCAGTAGAACTCAAATTATCTAGCCAAAAGACCGTAAAACCATCACTAGAACTCTTTATAAATTGATATAAATAACTCTAAGTCTATTGATTACCTGATAATATCTCTACGTACATACACAACACAGAACCTCACATTTAGTAGATCTTGTTTAATTCTCCAATGGAGATAATGATAGTAATTACAATGATAATCTCAACAAATATACGAAAAACTTTAAGGGAATAATTGAAATAACCTTTTCGAAATACTTTATTTTAAAAGAAAGATAAAAATTATCTTTATTAAAAATTCCATTTATATATAAAGGTTTCTTGAATTAAGAAATGTAATGATTATATGAGATGCATTGAAAACAAATTTATTTCCAATATTATTCCTAGAATGTATCGTCGATCGATTGATTGTTCTAAGTTGATTGCTGTTAACGATTATTTGGAATCAATTATCTACAAATTGGAGAACAATTCCAAAATTACAATTGTTAAACGGTAATAATATTTTATTTATAAAATGTAAATCGAATTTTTTTAAAATATTTTTTCAAGTAGTAATAAAAAATTTAAAATCTTCGTCCATGTGATTTTGGTTTGTCGATATTTGTCGAAAAGAGTTCTATCTGCTAAATTAATGGTCAATGTCGATAGCGAATTAACACACCCGGAAGATTTCAAAGATTTTTTTCATAAAATATTCGATACATTTCCAAATTCGGTAACTAATTTTTATTTATAAAATCGAATTTTAACTGATATTTTCTAGACAAATATTCATCTGATATCAAATGAGACTGTTGAATCTGTTCTCACTCATTTCGTTAAGTTTTGTATGGAACATAATAGTAGACATTTATTGATTTCAAATTTTTCGAAAAGATCAGAAAACGTTAGTTTAAGTTGTTTATTTGAAAAAAAAATTATTGACATATAAACATTATTGAAAATAAAAATTCTTTTGAAGCTAATAATAATAAATATAATAATAATAATTATTATTATTATTATTATTGTTATTATTAAAATTATAATTATTATTTTTATACAATATACTGCAAAGGTTAAGAAATGACTAAATATTCTATTTTGAATATATCAAAATTTAGAAAATCAATCTTCCTAATATTTTAGTTTTAAAATAAATCCTTCAGTTTTTCATCTGATTATATTATAACGTTTGTGATTATATCATCATTAACGATAATCATAAAATAACAATATCATCCATCTATGGTTCTTTTTATCAATTTTGAATATTAATTCACGTTAGCACAAATTAAATCACACCATGAACAATATTTTATAATTATAATAACAAAATCAGATTTCTCTCGATTGATTTTATTTATATATTTCGTTTATTATTTATTTCTTAAAAATGCCGATTGATTCATTTCACAATTGTTAGTTTTTACACAATCTGACAGCACATTGAATTCAAAAATTCAATGCGAGGGAAATTCAAACGAATAATTTTTTATAAAAATATAAATAATTTAGTTAAAAAATATA
>JBBMOY011540299.1:0-14084 GCA_037951405.1 Platydemus manokwari | reverse complement strand
GTATTATTAAAATCAATTGTAATTTTGTATTTCATTGCTTATAATTGTATACAGTAGTAATTTATAGCCCCATAATTTAAGTTATCGGTGTATAATTGTAATCACAATAAATATTCATAAACCATACATCGAATTGACTTGTTGTTTTGATATAAGTTGTCATAATTTCATCATATATTTTGTCAGTATCATTCACCACCGATTTATTGGAAATAATTTTGTTAATAATAAATAAAGAGACTGATAACAAAGTGAGAGTAGTTGTAAGAGAGGCAAAAGAGATTATCAATAAATTCAAATATCGATTTCTAAGCCGATCCGCTTATCATCATATAAGTCGTGGTCGTCGAGGCGAACAATACAAACAACAATATAAGGTTTCATTGCTACCTGAGGGTCATAAACGGACTCAGAGCACTGATTAAGTCTTAGAATTGATTATCCAAAGAGAAGAATAAAAGTTAAAACAAGAATAAAAGAGAGTGACCCCTAAATGCAACAATAATAATAAATAATAATCAAAACTTTGGAACTTTATGTCAAATTCGAAACAGATAGAAATATAAAATATCCAACTTTGATTTCCATATTATAAAATTAGTATATGATTAAAAAAGAACTTTGAGTAATTTATTCTTATTTGCTTTCTAATAAAACGATGAAAATGATATTCATTATATATTATTCATCACAATGACATATCGTCGTAACTGATTTCAGAAGATCTTTTTGAGAATAAATGTGATTCAGGAAATAATTATATATGTTTCATTATTTTCGTGACCTAATGTATTACTTTTTTTTCTGCTTTCTTTTTTTCTTGCCTTTCTTTGATATATCAACAACACCTTTCTTTGTCCATTTTAATCCAGTTTCTCTTATAGCCATTGGTGCATTATGAGTAATGTAATATATTTCTTCTATTGGATCTAATTTAATTGGTTTCACCTGAATAATATTAGACTTAAGAAGATTATTCATTTATTGTTTTACATCTACTACTGAACTTGGAGTACATATTTCCTGATAAACTTTCGCTCCGAGATATTGAAGTATGGCCGAAGTATATGCTTGGGGTCTTGGCAGAACTAATAAACTTCTCTTAGGCTCACTTGATTTTTCATCATTTAGATTTTCTTTACTCATTGATATTAAAAGACTTCGTTAATTAACAATATTCATGTCAAAAATTATTATTATAGATTTATTGATTTTCAAGAATCAAACCTTATTTCAACTGAAGTAAGAATATGGTTTAAACTATGCCCAATAGATCATATAAATTTGAAACCAGATGTATTTGTCAATAAATAATTTTCAGTCTTTTAACTTAATTGTATAATTACTATTCATAATATAATCACTATCCTATTCATATTAAATATAGTAATATGAATTGTGGTAATTTTCTTTCGTTAAAAATGTTATTTAAGATGTATAAATTTAAAAGAAATAAATTAAAATTTAATAATATCACTTCATTAAGATAGTCTGGTCTCAAATGTAATGTCAAGTTTGTAGAAGTCGCCAATTTTTTAATTCAGAGTTTTCTCCTGAAATGTTTCTCAGTAAAATTATTGCTTGCTGTTTTTCCAAATCATAATAACTCCAAAATTTGTGCACTCAGTATAGTCTGTTCAATTTAGAATCCAAACTATACTTCACTGCAATTCATAATGGGAGGAGTAAAGATTTTTGAGATAGCAGAACCAAATCTTGGATTTTTAGAAGTCTAAAACCACCAAACACTAACACAGAAAGATTGTCCGTACCCATATATAAAAATCTAATTTGTTACAGCTTTTTCCATTTTCGTTATAGTTTGAAAAGTTGATAATAATATTTTAATAATAATAATTGATAATATCAAACGGTTTTCATACTCAGTGGCATTTTACTATTACATAATTGCTAACAAAACCCATTAAAATTTTTGACAATATATAGGTACTTCGATTTTCAGTAATATGAATGCAGTTAATACTTGACTTTAATAATTAAAACCAAATATCTGTATATTAAAAGTTTTAATTTTATGATGCTCAGTAGTCTATATTCTAGATTCTATTTCCGTAATATTCAATTTTATTCAATAAAAGATTTTGATTTATTGAATTATTGAGTATTAAAAAAATCTATAAATAATAAATATAAAACTTTCACTAGGCTCATCACTTAAAATTCACAAAATCAATTTCAAAATACAACACGAAATGAGTTCATTACTCGTATGATCTTTTAGATGATTATACCCTTCCTGCTATAATTGTTCTTCAGCTATGTTCTTTAAATTTTCTACTCGTTTAAAAAGATTCAACCTGTGAACAATCTAAAGTCCATTCTGAATTATTTTCTCGATTGATGTAGCCTTTATTAGCAATTGTTGACTAATAAACAATAATTTTTATTTGCATCATCTGAGCCCCAAAAGGATCTTTGTTCAAAAAAGATATCTTAGCACATTTTGAAATTGGGGAATGCAATCTTAAATTAATATGTATTTTGCTTTTTTATCTACTGAAGTATTAATTCTTTCTTTTTAAAAAGGTACAATTAATGACTTACACGAATGTAGTCAAATATATTTGACCAGAATTTCTAATGCACTTTCAAATAAACGGCACAAAACGAAAACTCATAAAATCACTAGAAATTGTAAAATAAGGATGTTCAGATAAGAAATCACGAAAAGTAAAGGCAGAGTTCCCTACAACAAAGATGCCCAGTTAATCTCGAGAGCAGACTCCTTTATAAAGCTATGCTGTGAGAGTTTAATTGTTAGAACAGTTTAAAAACTTAGCCAATTGTTTCATTGTAAAAATTTTCTTAAACTTATTATGGCACTGGCACAATGTTGGTTTTCGCAACTTTCTGTAGATTCGAAAATTGGAAGTTGAAATATTGACAAAAATTGTTAATTTGAAAGCCTGTGATTATCCATCGAATTTGTGTGTGGTGTTTGACGGCGTGAATGCAATTGTGAGAATTCAATAGTTTTGATCATGAATTTTTGAGTAAAATCTAGCACACTTTTGTTAAAGATTGTGTGTGGGTTTATAATAATTATAAACTTCAAATTGCAAATGTACATTTTGTAAAAAGGTACACACTAATACGATTATTACATTCAGAAGAATTTGAATTTCAAGAAAGCTAAATATATTCACCCTTAATTCTTCAACTTATCTGGACTCCAAACAGATAAGAGGTTGTTGTTGCTTTAACGCTCGGATGATATAGTAAAGATAATATTTAAATTAAAAATAATAACAAAAGAAAATATCAATTATAAAAGCAAAAATAACAAAAGAAAATGTGTTAATCAAAAATCGAATAATAATTCAAACACAATGATTTCATAAAACTTCAAGACGGTGTTGTGGGAGCAAAAGTGTAATCAAGTAACAGTAAAGGGCATACCGCTTAGGTGCACGGGCAAACCTCTCAATAATAAAATGAAAGTGGGGAGCTTTTTTAATTGTCACCTAATAATTTAAATGACCACAAGGCTAAGCCTAGCCGTGGGTCTAGTTTTAATTAAACAATTAAAAAATTTACTCTTTGAATGGATTGAAATTCTTCAGAACGTCGAAATTGTCATACAATAAAATGGCTTCGAGAATTAAATTCTTCAAATCTTCCAAATTCTCATACAGTTGTATAAAGTGCGTCGTAATTATGCGTTGACTGCCTGTTGCTTTCTGCTTTATACTTGTCTAATGTGCTTTGTGTGCAATGTTAGATTGATTACCCACATTTGTTACTATCATTAACAACATTCACACGTCAGTGTCAGGCTACAAATTTAGATGACTATGTAACAAAATTGGGGCGATCTAATTTTAGGGATGACGTAGTTGCTAAAAATAGTTCTGATGAACAATTTTTATGACCTTGAGATCGCAACGATAATTAATTATTTTGAAGTACTTAAACAAGTATACTTTTTGATTTATTAAAACACATTTTGTTTTTACTATTTTTATGATATATTTATATTTTTTGACCTTGTTATTTTTATAATTTGTGACTTATTTAAAAATAAATTATACTTATTTATATTTATTTTTTGGTTCTTTTAGTTAAGTCAAAATGGCCTGTTAGTTCCCCACACTTCGTATCTATAATCATGAGTCGAATAATACATATTTACATTTGGAGACGACTTTAAATTCTTATAAAATTTATACTTTTGAATTTTTTTGACAGAAATTGTTTTAATTAATTAAGTTCATGTCATTCTTTTCATACTCGAGTTCTTTTTCCATTTATTTATTTTATTAGCACATTTTTTTATGATAGAGTTTTAAACTATATAATTTTAAGTGACATTAATGAGACAAATTTCGCTTTAAAGGTATTTCAGAAACTAATTTTGTGAATTGTTGTTTAATTTATATACTTTTTTGATGTTTTAAAGTTAATTAAAATTATTGTACGGGAATAATGAAGTAAGGAATGAACAAATGATTAAAATAGAAAATTTAAAAATCAAACCAGAATTAGTAGAGGTTAGAATCCAAACAATAATTATTACAATAGTGACAGAGCCTATGGGAAGACCTAGTAAGAAATCAAGATAAGTATCAAAAAACATGACGCAATATGTATCATGACAAACTTTTATTTTTTATAGATTTTATAGAGAAGAAATAAAATTTATTTATTTACTTCAGTTCCTTTTTCATATAATCAACATTTTTGGTAATTAAAGCATCCAGTAAAAGCAACAAGTAAAAACTTAAATTGTTGATCATGTCTATTATACTAGTACAACAATGGTTAGAAATACTTGGCGTAAGAATTTCTAATTCGAATAAAATAATTTATATTAGCTTAAATAATCAAATTAGAACTGTCATTATTTATAAAATATTTAGAGTTTTATTTTTAATATTAAGCTAAGTTTAATTATTGCATAATGTTAAGCATAACAATACATAGTCAGTATCAATTTGTTTAAAATTATTAATAACTGACACTTTTGTTTGTAATTTTAAATACTTTGGAATAATGCTGAAACCAAAAACCACTTCCATTGTTAAGGATTATAGATTAACTAACGAGGCCTTAGGCGTTGGTATAAGCGGTAAAGTTGTTACATGCTTTAGAGTTGAAGATAACAAAAAATGTGCTTTGAAAGTAATTTATATTTTATTTAAAATTTTTTAGAATTATTCTATTCGAAGAGTTAACTAGAACTAGCCATAAGCAGATGATATTAATAAAGTTTTACACTATCATTGCTTGAGTTAAATCAAGTTGATAATAACTGATTCTTAGATATGTTTATTCTATTAATATAAGTTTTTATTTTTAATATGGTTAAATTGTTGCTGATATTATTACTATGAATTTAATCAAAAACTAAATTAAATTAATTGTTAAAAACTATCATTGAAAAGATAATATAAAATTAAATTAACAAAGTTCTGCTTTTAAATAGTAATTTGTAATTTTCGCTTATCTAATTATATTTATTACCAAATTAAGTAAACTTTAAGATAAAAGTATTGAAATTATAAAATCATAAGTCGTTTATCTAGTCCTTGCAATTTCTATTTTCGAATGACGCTCTGGTGCAGTTATAATGGTAGTTATGAAAATTATAAAATTAATCTAGTAAAACTTAAAATAAATCTTGGTACCAAATATTATTTAAAAGGTTTCTGTAATCGATGTTGAATTATTTTTAAATTAAATTTCATGAAATATTTTTTCTTGCATTATGGAAAGACCTGGATTTTATTTGTGCATTATACAGGTTTTCCCACAGCGAATCCCTAAGCAAAATCTAAAGGTGGTCTTTAAATATTTAAAAATGGCAATCAATGCATCTCAAAAAATTCTATTTTAAAAGTTCAAATTCTTTTGATTGTTGATCATTTGATTAGTGTGGATATATTTAATTTCAAAAATGCAGAGATAATTCAGGACTAAATAGCGAGTCTTTGTTGTCAATAATTTATATAAAAAAGGAAACTTTCACGAATGGGTTCTACTTTTTCCGTACTTTTATTGCATATCAATTCAGTTTTTACTTGAGAAATTTGAATCTACTGGACCTGGTGACGTGAAAAATTTCGTGTAGTTGTTATTGCTGATAATGAAATTGGTGATATGTTCCCCATTTGTTGAGAGTCAAATTAGTATTTGTATTAAAGAAGATGGTGAAGATTTTTAAATGAAATTTAAAAGGACAAGTCTTTATAAAAATGAGGCCTGAGGGGTGTTGTTGTGAGAAAACATTGTATTTTGTTAAATTAATCTCTGTAGATGTTTCAAAATTAAAAAAAAATAATAAAGGTTATGATGTTTAGCTTATTGAATCTTTGATAATTTTCCAACGGATAATTTGCAAATGGACCAGTTTCTTAGTCGTTTCTACTCATCAGTATTGGATAAGACCCTGAATCTAACAGCCAATAACGAGCTCACTGATTAGTTGGAGTAGATGGCTATTTCTCACAACGTCATTGTAGGATCCTGTTGTAATTGTATTTCAATTCCTCATCAGCAAATCACTGATAAAGACATTACTATCTATTTACGATCTGCACAAAATACGTAATTGCATATTTATTCTGTTAAAAATTGGAAATGTGCCTCAATTTTTGGGAATTGTATTTTCACGATATTATATTATGTAGATAATAAATACAATTACTTGATTAAAGGTTAATCAAAAATCAACCAATTGTTAAAGTTATGTACAAGGTAAATCAAAAATTAAAAACCAATTCATTCATTCGAGTAAAATATAATTCGATTGTTACTCTTAAAATGAAATAAAAAATTAATTAAAATTGAAAACCGAATTTCATTTAATATCTAATTGATTTTGATTTATTTTTTCTTTTTTATTAATTTCAAATACCGATAATAAAATTTAAAAATGTTTATTTTTACATTTTTAAAAGAACTTCAAATAATAAGGTTATTGCTTATCTGATTTTTGTCACGAGTCATTAAAAAGGTTTGATCTTTGACAAAAAATTTCACGTGGTATATATGAACATCATCAAAATCGTATCATGCCATTTGCAATTGTCAATGAGTAGTATGTTATGAATAATAAAATATGTAATGATTGAGCATCGCCTGAGCCTTTGGTTACGCACAACTGTTTATTAGGCGTCTGGTTTAGATCTAAAAAGTGTGACATCGAATGTTATGATTTTGAAATACAATTTTTGATAAACATTCTTAACGATTGCTAATAAATTTTACAGTGTCTTGTTATTTTTAACGATAGCTAAGATCCTAATGATTTATTTCCATTAAAAAAGTTGTACTTATTTTACACTTGTCTGATTCAGAATTATAGTTTGATTCTATATTTTTGTGCTTTTATTACATAGTAAACAATGAATTACAAAGTTTTTTTCATTTTTTATTTCTAATAAATATCAGACGATTACATAAAAAAAATCAGAATCCCAATGATAGAGTCTTGTGAATGAATTGCGTATTAACAAATAACAATAAAAGCTATACAATTTCTGTACCCGGAGATAGTAATTGGTAGTGTTGGAAAATGTTACATTTATTCTACATAAACATCTTTGGCATCAATGAAAGACAATATCTGTAGGAATAAGATAAAAAGTTTTACGAGTCAAGTAGTTTTTGATTAAGTGATTTTTCGATTTCAAAATGTTTGGACATTGAAGTTTGAATGTCATAAAGGAAGCTTATGAATTATTGTATCAGTAATTAATATTTTGAAGTGATTGGACATTGTATCACCTCTTGGCATGTATTATATACATTGAAATTAATAATACTAGTATAAATCCAAATGAAATTTTGTGCTAATAATTCGATAAGGTATAAATCAATTATTGTATTAATCGAGAGTTTCTATACACATTAATTTAAATTAATTTTCAGTAAGTGATTTTTTAATCCCATAGAAAATGAAATCGATTTCTGTGAAACTATTTTTTCCATTCTGTACATTAGTGTTTTGGCGGGAAAATATTGTAATTAATATATGATAGGCAGTTACAAGTTGATTGAAAACTGAAACAATTCGCCTACTTAATAGATTTATCAAATATTCCTGTTAAGATAAGCATCTCGAAAATGATGGAATTTGAATCACAAATAGAAATAATAATAACTAATAATTTCAGTAAATCATACACAAATTCATGTTTCAATTCTGATTTGAAATGAAACCGTAAACTTTTTATGGAATTTTGAAACGTTTGGTTGAATTCCTCAAATATTATGTCATCACAAGTAGTTTCTATTTCCTCTCATTGAGGTGGTATATATTATGTATTTTATTTAATAATTAATACATATATATATTTTAATTATTTCTGAATGTTTTTCCAGTTTGATGTTTTAATTTTAATAATCCATAATTAATCTATAATTATGGTTATTTATAATCTGATGAATATTGATGCTATTTTTTAACACAACAATTTTTTTACGTCATCGTTAAAATAAACATATTGATAGAAATTTTATTTAGCTTGAATTTCATTGATAAAGTCGTACAGTTCAATTTCAAGATAAATGATGGACTGAGTAAAGAAATATTCGATAACAAGCATATTTGAATAAATACTAAAATGATGATGAGTTTTTTTATACGAGATGTTTTCATTGTTTTTTCTTCTTGGTGTATTATTCGGTTTGATTATGCGATTTTCTGTGAACATAAGATGTTTTTTAAAAATATTATTACCATATTTTCTGGATTATAGGATGTATTTTAAAACAGATTTTTAGGATTTATTAAGGCTGGAATATTTAAAATAGATGGTGATTTCAATATAAGCGAATTTGACATTTTAGATGTTGAAGAGCATTAAATCTTGCTGTACATTTTTAATTTAATACATTAACCAACTAGCTCATTCTAAGGGTGCGAATTATATTCCGGAAAATACGGTATATTAAATAATTGATTCTTGATATAAATTCGAATAAATCGAAATATTATCAATAAAATATAATATTGTTAGAAGAAAGCTGAGAGTATTTTGAACCAATTATGAAAATAATAATTATCAATTAATTTTCTTGATTTTTACCGCGAAAGGATTTTCGTTCTTAGGGAAATGTACTTCTTAAAAATTCCAAAACAATACAATAAAATATTTATAATGACTGTGTAACGACATATTTTTATAAAAAGAAATTTTGACCGAAAATCGATCTAAACATAATTTACCAACTAAATTCTATTAAAATAAAATTATAATTTTCTGATTTTATAAAGGTTCTCGGTAGTAATGAAAAAGCACGCCGTGAAGTAGATCTTCATTGGAGAGCAAACGGGTGTCCATATATCGTAAAAATTTACGATGTTTATGAAAATAATAACCAAGTAACGAAAAAAAATCATTTATTGGTTGTCATGGAATGCATGGAAGGAGGAGAACTTTTTAACAGAATTCAGCAACGAGCTGATAAAGCCTTCACAGAGAGAGGTTCTATTTTTGTTCTTGAAAGAAAAATTCAATAATTAAACAAATTTCCTCGTAGAAGCTGCCCAAACGGTTTTCGAAATATCATCGGCAATTAAATATCTCCACGACATGAATATTGCTCATCGTGACTTAAAGGTGACACATATTTTTCCAGAATTAATCAATAAATTTTTTTTATCAATTAAAGCCAGAAAATCTTCTTTACACAGAAAGTGGAAATAATGGGAAATTAAAATTAACAGATTTTGGATTTGCTAAAGAAGTGCACACAATGAATGTTTTACAAACTCCTTGTTACACTCCATATTATGTCGGTACGTGTTGTATTGTGTTTTTTAAAATTATATATTTTGAATTATTTCATATTATACTATTATTGTCATTAATTAATTTATCAAGTGATATGAAACAATCGTGAGACATTTCAGTTATTTTTACATTGATTTTATAAATCAAGGTTGGTAAAGTTTTTGAATTTTCGAGTTAATATTATATTTGGTCGTTATGTTTTAATGAATTATTTTATGGCTCCCGTGAGCATTTAGAATTGAATTAAAATTTTTCAAGATTAATTTTTGTATAAAATTTAATTTGGTATAAAAATTTTTCGTATAAAATCAAATTAATTTGTTGTAAATAATTGTATTTAAATATAATTGATGTCGTGATTTCTCAGTTCGTTGTTAATGTGTGGTTTTTAAAATAGCAGCGGCTTACAACTACTGTGAGCATTTTTAATTGAATTAAATTTTTAAAGATTTAGTTTTATATAAAATTTAAAATTATATTAATTTTTTCTTATAATTGCACTTTTAGAAATTTTAGAAAAATGCTAATATTCAATACTTGTCAATATTATAATTGGAAAATATTATAAGTTATTGATTTTTATTAAATATTTTTCATCATTTCAAAAATGTTTTGTGTATTATAAGCAAACTCGAGTTAAAATAATGTGTTTGTATCACTCTGTTGTTATAAGATTATTTAATTATATCTAATGTTATGTAATTGTGTTATCTCGAAATCAAAATGATGGGAAATTTGTGATTGGAATTGAAGAAGTTGTAAACAATTCGTCTACCATTCATTAAGATTGATTTCAATGAGTATTAATGGAATTGTGGATGAACTGCTTATAAAGTGGAAATACATGCCGTTGATTACATAATCAAATATTATGGTTCCATATTAATTCAATATTGATTTCGCATGCCAATTATGATTATTCTGTTTCCTACTCAAAGGCAGGATAAAATTATTAAATAAATTAAGATTATATGATGAAATGATTACTTCATATCTCATTGTTATATTAGTATGCTTTAGTACAACAGGGCTATATACAAATTTGATAATATGCTGAACTACATAGACACGTAAAGCTTAATTTTATACCTAAACTGTGAGATAATCTCTGTTGACAGTATTGATTGCAATCAATTTAATTCGAGTTAGTCGAAATCCCGCGTTTTCGCTCCCAATGAACCAGACAAACTTTGCTGATTTTTCTTTGCTAGTTCGTATATGGTTTTGGTTTTACTCGGGTATTTTTTCAAAATTATTTTTAGGCGATTTATTTCTTTCAGTTCATTAAAAGTGTCTTGTCAAGTCCTTAAATTTTGTAATTCAAAAATTAAATAAAATCGACAATGATCTTTCAATTATTCCCCGTGCCTTTCATAATTGACAGTTTTAAATTGATTGAAAAATTATTAACCAGTAGGTGGCCTAATGTATGGAGAAAAGAATTATATTATTTCCTAGACATATTTTTCAGCTATATTACTGCCATATACCAAATTTACTTTTGATATTCTAATTGTTTTAGTTACAATGTTATTTTTTTTTGAAGATCTCGTAACAATTTTTTGATTTTTAGTGATATAAGGTGAAGTTGAAAATAAATTTTTACAAAATGAAACAACGAAGAAATAAGAGCAATTTTTGAATTTTCAGAGAATTTAAGTTGCACATTTGTAATATCATTATAATGTTATCGAAAGTTATAATAATAATTAAAAATTTTATTACAGTTACTGTGGACTTTAAAATGTTTATCAAACTAGATCGTAACCTTGATTTTTAAATTTTCTGCAAACATTTCTGATTTATTTACAGAGTTTAGCGGTCATTTTATGCAATGATGTCATTTTGATTAATGGCTTTTTCCTCTGGCAAAATCGTTGGATAATAATGCCATACCTAACAAAAATAATCTACGCATTGTATATAATAATATTATTTTCCGTTTTAACGAATGGGGATTCTCCAAATCACTTATCTATTATTCATTGAATATCAATCTGTTCGGTAATTTATTAATTTTATTCATTGGTGCTGAAATAATTTCCTATTTCTGAGAGATAAAACTGAAATATAATAAGTCTTTGTTTTATTGAGCGGAATATTTTAAATATTCATATTTTATCTACTTCTGTCTCTATATGTAATCAGATAGGTTCTAATAAATATTATCCAAATTTCTATTTATATGAATCTTCTTTCAAATTGTTTTGAATTTCTAATATTTTGTCAGTTCTAAAAATCTACGATTTGATTTTTTTCCTCAAATAACAAAATATCATTTCAATGAAAAAAAATTCTTTGAAAGTGTTTAATATATGAGAAGTAAGAAATATTAATATCTTTTCAACACAAAAATTATCAAGCATTATTGATAGATGTGTCTTTTTCTTTAAGGTAAATGATCTTATGTTTTATCGTATTGTTTTACAGTTTAAAACTTATTCTAGAATTAAATTCTTTTCAAAACGAGTTCTTTCATTGACACCAAATATGATTTTACTGTCATTTTGTGCATATCATTAAAATTGTTCAAATCAACCAAGTAATTTGTGGACTTATTAATCAAGAAATGGTTTTCGTATTGTGAGGTTTATTTAAAAATATAATCAATAATTAAAATTTACATAATATTAAAATTATAAAAATTTGAGTTAAAAAATATTTTCAAAATTATATTAATAATAAATACACACCATATTGATATTTATAAAAATGATATTGCTTAACAAAAATTACTGTTAACCTCTCAATTTTAATATCATTAAAATTAGTAAAATTACTAAAAGTAAAATTTAAATATTTTAAATTTAAAAAAATGTAATATAAAATGTGAACATTTTTATTTAAATTAAAAATGAAGATAAATCAGAATTTGTTTAAAAATTGATGTATTGAGAAAAAGATTTTATTTTCTGTTATAAACATGACTATATGAAGAAAAGATAGAGGATAAATAGGATGAAGAATATATATAAACAGTTTATTATAAAAATATAGCGAAAACTATTTACACATAGATCAATATATGAAAAATTCAATTCAGATAATTCAGAAAAATGGAGAGAATTGATTAAAAAAGAATGTGGAGGCAATCAAATATTTAAATTGCAGATAGCTGTCAGGATTTTTACGTTTCGGTAAATAATTATTTGAATAAAAATACTACACATACCATTTAAATAATTGATTTGAATAAAATTTAGTTTAAATAAAGTGCAATAATATAATTCCTTGGTTGAATTTCTTTGATTTGTTTTCAATTCGAATTAAAAAGATTTTTGGAATTTAAAGTGCTGTTTCTAGTTGTAAGCATAGAAACAATTCTCATGCTTAGTGATAATGAGTTTCATAATGTCCGGATTGTCAGAAATCATTGATTTACATACATCAATGTGGCGTACTGTTTTCTTAAGAAACTTTGGCTCAAATATGAGGCACAAAACATTTTTGAAAATGGTTCGAACTGATACAAAACGGTTCCAAAGTCTCTAATTGCCAATCAACGATTTTTAATCATTGAATATTGTTTTCCATGACATTCTGTTTGTCAGTTTGTGTTTGTGATTGTTTCGTAAATTCATCTTAAACACATTCGAAACTCTTTTTGAACCATTTTATACCAATCGTATCTTCGGCATGGCCTACTCATTTCGCAAACATAGTTTAACACAACACCTCTGATCGGTAATTGGAAAAATGGAAAAAAACAATTCGATTTGATGATAACGAGCGCAATTTTTTAACCAATGAAGATAGTGGCATGAAATTGATAAAACTAAACAAGATTGTGTAGAAGTGTCTGTTTAAGAATTGATGATACTAATAAATTCTACAACTACTCCATCTATATACCATTGCAATATTTTATATTCATCAGTATGGGCCAAGGTATCGGATTCATCAATTTAATAATTCGCTTCCTTCTAAACACGACTCAAATAGGGCTATTGAAGTTTGATATCAATTCTCTCGTGTTTGTAAGCATTTGTTGTCATTTAATTCTGATTAACATATTAGCAAAACCATCACAATAAAAATAATAATAAAAATAATATCAGTAATAATAATAAGAATGATAATAATAGTAATAACAGTAATAATAATAATGATAATAATGATAATAATAATAATAACAGTAATAATAATGGTAATAATAATAATCATAATCATAATTATAACAGTAATATTAATAATGATAATAATAATAATGATAATAATAGTAATAATAATAATGATAATAATGATAATAAGGATGATAATAATAATAATAATAATAATAATAATAATAATGATAATCATAATAATAATAACAGTAATAATAAT
>JBBMOY011539188.1:3082-14086 GCA_037951405.1 Platydemus manokwari | reverse complement strand
GTGAATTCTCTAAATATTTCTTGATTTATAACACTATATAGATTTAAAGATAATTTTATAACACCCATCGAATTCTTCATTTTATATTTATAAAATGATCTGAATGAAAGAATAAAAGCCAGTCAATACGATGGATGAAGATGTAGATAAGTTGATTTTAAAGAAAACTATTTTATTAAATGATACTTTCTAGGTTATTAATTTATTTTATCCAGCTTATATCTTTTACTCTTGCTAAAGAAATAAAAATATAAATTTATATAATATGTATTCGTTATACAAGTAAAAATATTTTGAAATATTCACCAAATAATATTATACGCAAATTTTTACATTTGTTTTGAAAGTCTAAGAGTCAATGAAACAACACATTATTTTATACATCAACATTAGAAGATCAATACCGTATGCATTTGCAATTATAATTCCCAATATCTCTACATGTCTTAACGGTATATAATCTATAAGGTGAGGAATGGACAGATATGATTTATGATCAATTGCTAACTATCGTTACATGATAAAATAATAAACATTAAGGTTTAAAATTAAACAAACAAGACTTCAGAGTATCGATTTATATCTTAATTTCATGTATTAAATGAAGATGTTGATGTTGTATATTTTATTAGTATATTTCTGGTTCATGAAGGAACATAAGAAATCTGTATTGTGACAAAATTACTGGAATTTTAACTTTAACATAAGTGATCGTTATTTGTGGAACAAACAATGTTTAAATCGCTTTATATGATTGTTTAAATGAACTGTTAAAATGCCTATGCGCAGAAAATATTCCATAAATCAAAATAATAGAACTATTTTAATACGCCAATGAAAATTGAATCATTTATTTCAAATCGATAACAAAATAGGAACAATAACAAACATCGTTCTGGTCCATAAAAGGCCAAGGATCACCAGTTTATGTGTATTGCTACTGATTACCAGAAACACAATGATAAAAACTGAATAAATACTAAAAATATCTTCTATAAATTCGAAATATTTAGGCTTGGTTATCCTGGAATGAGTTATGAAAAATAAAATTAATAATGTGTTTAAAGATTCTTTGAATAGTTCGGAGAGAAAGTTGAACAATAATGTTAACAAATAATATCACTGATATACTTGTAGAATTTGATCTTTTTATTGTTCGATTGAGTAGCTAACTTTGTTTCATCCAAATTCTGATATCCACTTAGCCCGTATATGTTTTGGATTATAATTGTTTGATACGCTTATTATCGTTTAGTTTATAATTTTTATTTTTTCAATACAATTTAATTTATTATTATACAAGTTTAACTTTTATACAACCATTTTCTTAAAATGTTGTTATTTTTATTGATAATTTTTCTGTTATTTTTTTATTTTTGACTTTATTGTTATTATTTTTCCACAAAATTCATTTTAATTCTCGATTTCGGCTATTTCTGAATTAAATCTCATAAAGTCTTAAATCAAAAAATATATTAAAAACCAGGATTGAAATGTTGAGTATATCACAAATCAATTAAAAGGATCACAAGAACCAAGGGAAAATTCTAATAACGGTCAATGCACACAAACCCGAAAAACACACGTGGGGTTAATCAATCAGATTAATTCTAATGTTAATTCATATTTAGAAGCTAAGAATCGACAGGCACATACCTATAAGCGACCGCAAGCTCGAATATCCGCCAATGGATATAAGGAAAATCTCAAGTAAATCGATTTACAAACAAATTCAACGAATTAAAATCGAAGATCCGTGACATCAAGCAGATACACCCGATGGGTCTCTAAAAGAGGTTGAGTTCCATAGAATCCTGCCAGTGTTTTTCAGTAGATAACTTCAGTGCTTAGCATATGTGTGATTTCAGTAATCAGTCTTTTTGATTACTCTTCATTCTGTTTTTGACTTTCGGGCGCTGATCCCGTCTTGAGTGATTTTCTTTGTGAATTGTGTAAAGATTTACTGTTGTCGTTGTTGAGACTTTGATTGTAGTACTTTAGTTGATATAAACTTTCAGATCTAAATTGTTGATTGATAACCCAACAAAAATATACAACTAATAATTCAATTGAAATAAAGATAATGTGCTAGCAATTAATAATGTCGAGATAAATTAACACAGATAATGTGAGGGGAATTATTTAGTTCATTTTCGTTATTATTTGAGGTTCATAAAACATAGTGATAAGAACAGTTTTCCATAAATCCCAACGTATTTATTCTGTTATATTAATTAATAATTTTCGAGTGACGTATCATTGGGCGATTTTTCGTTTTCATGTTGTTTTGAACTAAAAGTACTTTCGTATTATTTAACAATAATTAGTAATTTTAGCTGTAGCACAATTTTTGGAAAACTTAAATCTTTAAATTGTACTTTTCTATATGGTTTTCTATTGGGTAGTTAATATATGAGCTAAAATAATAATATTACATCGTGCAAAACATCGAACAATAATAAAATTCGAAGCAAATTGAATAAGAAACTGTTTGTATAAAATAATTCATTAAAAATCAATAATAAAATGATAGGGATCAGTTTGAATGAATATCATATTTACATAAAGGAAAATGACGTTGAGAATGTATGGACAAGATAGAAAAATAGCTAAATATTTTGAAAAATAATTGGTAGAATTAAAACAGTATAAAAGGAAAATCGATCAGTAGACAGAGGCAATTCAAGGCAGATGCACTTGTTAATATGAAATTTTCGAAGATATATTTTTGGAAGAACCCACTTTGAGAAGAAATTCATTCAACGATCGTTGCAGATGAGATTAAATATGGGATTACATATATAGGCATTTGTTCGAGAAGACAACATTTTAAAAAGTCGAAAAATTTGTTATTTCTTTCGACAAAGACTCGCTTGATTGTTTTCGTCTATTAAATCAATCTTTCATCTTAACCGACTAAGTTTTGATATCGGATAACATTTAATTAAGATCATTTGTGTTTGTCGTTCTGTTTTATACAATAAACATGATTTATTTGAATATTGCCTTTTCAATGAAAGTAATTTATAATTGAAACGGTTTTGAAAGATCGGTTATAATCACTAACTGTAACTTTGGTTGGGAATTTATATCGTCATTTTTCGTTCAAAATAATTGGCAATATTTAAGTTAGTGTACCGATAATAATCTTCCAGAGAGGAAGAACATATGCAAGCACCAGTGTATATTGAATAAAACTATTTATTGGAGACTTCAACGGTCGCAGCCAAAATAAGAAAAATTCAATGAAAGTTATTTTGTTCAAAAACAATTTGATTTCAAATAAAACAAAAATAACACCATCACCACACTGATAAAACTCTAATATTGTTTTTGTAAATAGATGAGAATAAACATGATTCTTAAGACAGTTAAATATGGCACGGAAGTTAAATTTGGTATTTAGTTGTTAATATAAACCAAAATTATCTTTACAATTCATAAAAATAAACATGAAAGGGATCAAAATCTGGTTTCCAGGACCTGATTAATTGTACTTATTCGGAATTATAGGAATCTTTTCCGAGTCTATTTCATTCACAGTTTGATGGAGGTTTCTGTCTTTCGTTTCATATGGAAGAATAAAGCACAAAACCGAGGCTGTTATACACAATACACAGAGTAACATTGTTCCTCCGATGAAGGAGTATTTCGCAATCAGATTGTAAACAAGAAAAGGAGAAAGAATAGCTCCTATTCTTCCACAACTTCCACCTACTCCCGATCCAAGTCCTCTGATAGATGTCGGATATATCTCAGTTGTGTAAACCATTATTATAGCAATTAAAGCTATTAATGAACCTCTTATTAGAAATAGTAAGATATTCAAAAATATCGAACTGATACAGAAATTCAGGAAAAAAATTAGAATAGAAATTATCACAGCGAACCCTGAAATAACCTTCTTACGTCCAATAAAATTTATAAGAAAAATAGATACTGGTAAAAATATTAATTCACCTGTGGTCGATATCAATACATTTTGGTATGAATCCCAATTAGTTGTCAAACAGCACGAATCATCCGATGTATTGATTTTGGAATCCAAATGAATTTCGGAAAAAGAAGACAACCTGATTAAACATCTATGAGAAATACCATTGATTATGGTTGACATTAAAAGAATACTGCAATAAGTTAGAATCATTACAAACATGGTATAACATATTATAATTGTCGAGGATAAATAATTTGTATGAAACAAATCTCTGAAAGACGATTTCCCAACCGGTAGTTGGTGTATGTCAAAAACACTTTGGGCTTTGTTGTAATGTGCAATTTTATTCATAACTTTGATACATTGAACTTTATCATTTTGTAAAAGCAAAAATCTTGGTGATTCAGGTATCCACAAAAGTGATAATAAAACACAAAATACCGGAATTGTTGCAATTACCAAAAGTATTCTCCAACCAAGAACAGGAAAAATTAAGAAACTTAAAATTGTGATCAAATATGACCCGAAAACCCAGAATACGTGAAATAATATCATGAATATTCCTCGATATTTTAGAGGAGTTACTTCAGACATATGAGATAGTAGAATCGACGAATTACCACCGAGAGCGACACCTACCAAACATCTCATTATTATCAGCCAATAAAACGTTGGGGACGCTCCAGATATTAAACCGAAATATAATAATCCAATATTTGAGATGATCAAAGTTTTTTTCCTTCCAATTTTATCGCTGAGTTTTCCTAAAATGATCATTCCTATAATGTTGCCTATAAAAACCGTTCCTGAGAGAATACTTGTTTCGAAAATTGTAATTTTCCAGTAGCATGTTAGATATGGTCCAAGGAAAACTAAAATTACCAATTCCATTGAATCACAAGAGTGTACCATTCCTATGATAAATAGATTGATAAATTGAAACTTTCCAATTCCAATTCTATTCAGTGCTTCATCGATAGTTTCCACTTTTTTCAGCTCAGTCATTATGGTAGATTAAATTCATTTGTAAAATTGTTTTGTGAAATGTATTCATAAAATGAAGTGACGCATAACACTCATTGATTGGTTCATTTTCGCTCAAAATTACAAGAAAGTCAAATTTTTAAAAATTGTTAGTGTGTTGCAAAAATGGATATAGATTAAATTATATTCAATTTTATTGGTTTTATCCTAGTGCATTTTTAGACAGTAAAAGTTTTTATAATTAGAATTCAAAAATTAAATACGATTGAATTGTGAAAATCATTAAAAATAATCTACTTCATGATTGATTCAAAGTAGGTCAAAAACCTAGTTTAAAATTTTAGTGATTAACAAATTGGTTCAAATTTGAACCAAATTATCAAATTTCGTGATTTTTGATATTGTTTTGAAATAAAATGAATTGAGCAAGATTTTAAAAAATGGAAAATTACTTTATGAAAGTTCATTTAAAATTATGACAAAATTTAATAAAATATAAGTTACGCTGGATTAGGATAAAAAATGTCAAAAATATATTAAAAGCGTCGACAACAATATTTACATTGCATTAACAATAAAACACATTATACTTAAATCATATAATTTATAAATTGTTATTTTCCAATTTCTTAATTTCTAATCAGATGACTCCTGCAAAATCGTTAACCTTCTATTTTGAACTTCTTTAATATAAACTATCATAAATCAAGTTGTAATTGCGATGGAACCGAATAAAGTTTGCATTTGGATCTTATTATAACAAAATGAAACTTGACTATAATTGCTTTTGTTCCATTAAATATTTTTAAAGGTCTGTATTATGATGTAAATCTATATCTTTGGGAAAGAAAATTCTTTAATAAAAATATGAATTAAGAATATTCAAATTCATTATTCCTGTAATAAGGAATGCGCAGGAAATCAAAATCAAAATACAACCCACAAAGAGATTCCTATCCAAGTAATTAGTTATAATTTAGTTCAATTTTAAGACCATTGGTTCGAATGCAATTATAAGATAATCATGAATCTCTGGATTTGAGGCCTTATTTAAATAATTTCGAATAGACATAATTGCAGAACTAATCAATCAACAAAAGATAAAATAGAAAATTGTTAAAAAGAACAGCATCTTCAAATCAAAGTGCCAACAATGAAAATACCATCAATAAAACCTTTGAAGGCAAGGTTAATCACCCTCTGGAAGTGCCAAATGACAGTTACAATCAATACAGAAAAATCATGGGATATTAAGATCAACACCTGGGAACTACAAGCGGAATCACTAGTATATGAAATAAGAAGAATACTTTGTAATATGATAGGTAAAAGAAAACATAAACATTGTAAAAGTAAATAAAAAATTCCGAAATTTGCTTTCGTGTTCTTTTATTATTTCATGTTCTTTTTAAAATGCTATTGGGAATTTTCTGTTATTCTTTGAAAATTATACTTTTATTAGAAATTGATTTTTATCTTATAATTGGAACAAGAGTTTTCTACTTTTGTTATTTTTATTTCTTGATTAATCGATCGGATCCTTCCAGATTCTCCATTTTTAATATTTTTATTTTGGTTAGTCGACACATTATTGAGAATAATAGACATTCTTGGTCTTTGTTGTCATTTTCAGATAAAGAGGATATGTTTCCAGTAACCTCCATAGTTTCCTTCATATTTTCATCACATTAATCGAGGAAGACAATAAATTATTACGATCAAAGACACTGATAAGATTTCCAACGGATTGGAAGATTCTGTAACTACTTCAATCCAAATACCAATTCTCTAAAACAGCCGTAAAACAAAAACACAGTAACGACGATTCTTCATTAGAATATTTTGAAAAGCAAGCCATCCGAAATGAATAAGGAAAAGTTCGAAAAATGACAAATTAATACTAAAAGAAAGCTCTGATCCATGGTATCCCTTACTGAATGATTCTTTATAATATTGATGACTATATTTGAGAACAGATGATCGATAGAAGAAAATTTACATTACCTGCTATGTATCAACAATTTTAAGTAGAATTATGAAAGACATTAAGGGCACCATTAAATTTTGAAAATGAACAACAGTCTTTAGAAAAGAAGGAAAGAACGTCATTGATTCAATGCCATATGGGACAATTGTTTAAAGCAGAGAAGCAAAAGGAAGAGCTCTGATTGAGGTAATAAATGACGAAATTCTCCAATGACAAAATTTTAATAATTATAAATAATGGTCAAAAAATTTTAATAGACAGCTAAAATTAAACGATTATATTTGTGACCCGTTTGTTTGTAGATATACAGACAATATTTCAAAGAAAGGTTGTTTCAAAATCAAAATCTATAAAATTAGAACATGGTTTCAACAAAAATAGAACATATTTAAAGACCAGGGTTCTAAAGGCCTATATCTGATCTCTAGGATATAAAAATAGATGACTATACCTATCTCACAATGATTATATGTATCTTACAGAGATACAACTAATACTTCTAAGCAAGATAAAATTTAAATGAAGAGAGTACTTAGTTCCTGGCTTTTCCATAGGAAAATCGATAGGATTAAACGAATTGAAAAATATTGTTGATAGTCTATATTTTAAATACTTCAAAGATAAATGAAATATTATTCTACCCACTAGTTTTGAATTTAAAACGATGGACGATTATCATTTTTTCTGTACTGACAAACAAAATACAAGCAATCGATCCACTAACTGATTAAATTAATCAATTTTCCCAACTTTCATTGATTGATTGATGATAACAATGTCATCTTTCTCTGAGAACTGTCAAGGTTGTTGAAGAGGTATGTTCAATCGATCAGCTTCATAAATGGAAAAAGTGATCCTCAAAAATTTAAATTTAATTTTCACTTACAAATATGATTACCTTTTTGTCAAACTCTTGAGCACAAAAAATGATATTTGCAAATGGAAATTCATGAATTTACTGAAGTACTAAAATTAGATTTTAAATAATTGAGCATTTATTTTTTCAGGACAGTTTCATTGATTTAATTGCAACGAAAATCGCTAATATTAAATGAAGATGAGCATGATTATTAGTTTCTCAGACACCTCATTCACTGTCCTTGAAATGGGAATTTGATATCTGACACAAAAGTTCACTAGGATTATTTTATTAACGTTATGAAATTCCCCAAAATATCATTATATATAATTTTATTACTTTATTAAATTATGTTGTAAAGTTTATTATAATAAATCATTTCTATTTTTATTAATAAGCAGACAATTGTGAAATATTAAGTTTCTGGCATTCACTTGATTGATTTGCTTACCATTCAGTGATTTAACAGTGGCAAGTTATTTTCATGAAAAAATCAATAATTAGCATTAAAAAGTATTGAAAAGAAACAAGTTTATGACTCGCATGACTGATATGGTAATTTACTACTTGTGAATCCATATGTAATCTAAAATTCTAAAATCAATAATATTCTAAATGTTAAAAATATCGTGCAATATTGAAAGATATTTTACTCATTTGAACCATAAATTATATATTCATTATAATTTTGCATTACACTTAAAATTATCAAGTCACATTTTCTCATAAATTATTTACAAAATATAACAACTTTTATTTCATTGGATTTAAATAAGATTTTCTTGACAATATGCTATTTGATTTGATATTATTCTCAAGAAATTAAAAACATTCGTTTAAATTATTAGTATCACGCACAAATTGAAATGTTCTTATAAACTACATTCAACAAATATAAATCTCTGTATGACAAAAGTAGAGTTTTGGCTTAAATGGGTTGTCAAATATAATCTCTCTACAATAAATAATCACAAATCCTAAAGGTACTTATTTATTGCACAACTGGAGGGAAATGGATATCAATATATCCGTTTGTCTCATATCCAAACTCGAATCCTCAAAGCTCTATTGACCATATTACAAATAATCGGCACATTCGCACAAATTCCTTATCGAAACATATAAATGACCTGACAGCTTAGACAAGCCTGTGAAGTCTCACATGGAATAACAGACAAACTCTTTTAATTTTACAATTGACAAAAATTATGAAAAGCTTGTAGAATACCGCAAATTATTTCGTTTGCTTTTCACATACAAGGTTGTCAGGTAAATCTCACAGGCTGACCTCAATATATATCGGAGATGGTTTGACTGGCCTGAACCAGTATGCTATTATTGACTATAATTTGTTTGGTATTTCTGTAGATTTCATCAATTAATTAAGCTTGATAAATATCGACAAATGTAATCAGTTTGTTTATATTATTTTGCCTTACTAACCAACTAAAAAATTGTTTTTCTAATTTTACTCAATTCGACAGATTTGCGCTAAGTTAGTTATTTAAAATATAAAATAAACTAAAGTAAAGAAAGACGGAGACAAGTTCCTTTTTTAAATTATCTAATTAATTAATATAGATCTCATTAGCAATACAATAGATATGAGCGTTTATATTTCAATAGTAAATCGAATTCGAAACCAAATCAAACAGTTGTCAATGATTCTGAAATTTTAGATTGATTTCAATTTGAGGTTCCATACCGCTTACAAATCCAGTGATAAAAAAGAATCATTTACACAGACTTATTTTTGGGATTTTGAAATTTGAGCTTTGTGAAGTGCATTTTTGATATTTTTGGATATAACATTATTTCAATATGTGATCCCTTAATATATCCCTTAAGCTCAAATTTCAAAATCCTGTGTAAATTCTGTGAAAATGATTCTTTCTGATCACTGGATTTGTAAACGGCATGGTGCCTAAGTTTAATGGGCTTTAATGCTTGTTTAATGAATACTTATTATTTACTTTAATGTCAATGCTTGTACAAGGTTTAAAGAGATGTTTACATACACCGCCCTTAGACCAAACCGTATTATATATCATTTCACTGAAAAGCAATCAAATCCCTCAAATCAATAATATTCTTTACAATGTTTACTCTTGACCATACTGGTAATAATAATCTTGTTAATTTGTTTTAAGAATCGTTCTTACTTTATTCATATAAATAGACATTGACTTTTTTTATTTTCAAGTAATTGGTTGAAATGGAAATATAATCGGTATCGTTAAATTTGAAAGAATGTAAAATGGGTAAAATCTCGCAAAATTGGTAATGAAATAATATATAACAAGCAGGTAAAATACAAGGCATCAATATAAATAAAAATAATTATAATAACAATAAATAAATAAAATAAACAATAATCAGCTGTTTAACAAAAAAATAATTATAAGAAATAAATATAAAAAATGCAAAAAATGAAATAATGAAACAGTTAATTAATAAAGAATTTAGAAAAATAGGTATTAAGATAAGAATGAAGTAAGAGATGGAAACGGAGAAAAGAACACTTTAAAAAATAGACAAAAACAAATATAAATGGAAATATAAATCTTAAAATCAATAAGAATTAAAATCAATTGAGTACACAGATAGGTAACAAGCATGCAGTTTTAATAGGCGCCATATTCAATACTCAAAGCACAATTTCAAGAACACACTTGAAATTGCGAATATATATATATTTATTGTAATTGTTTAAAAGTATCCAAGAATTGTTATAGCTCTTTTAATAAATCAGACAAAATAATTTGAAGAGGTATACATGTAATCGGTGCATCATTTTCGTGACGCATTGCTGGTTCTATCATTTTTTAAAAATTTTCCTGTTAAAACATCTTTATCATTTTTTCTAAATGAATATATTAAATTATCCAGAATTTTTTTATCACTAGATATCTAGAGCAACCACAATTAACACGAAGTTTAAACCGCATTTTCGATTTAATGATTCATTAATCACTAACAAAACATCTGTCTATTGTTTTGATAAACAGTTACACAAAGGTCAAATATCTATCAATAAAGAAATTATCAAATATAGTCGTAAATTTAACGTTATTATACCATCATAGGATAATTAAAATAAACACCAAAAAAGGTCAAATTCCAAGAAATTTATACTTAAATTTTGAAACTATCAAGAAATTCCAATTCACATGGTATTTCATTTTATAATATATCAGAATAATTCTACATTTTGTAATATTTCTAATAGGAGTAATT
>JBBMOY011538077.1:0-14086 GCA_037951405.1 Platydemus manokwari | reverse complement strand
AATAACAATAAATTATTATATTTTTAATATTGATCAAATTTCTATGCAAATACAAGGTTTCATCAAATTCAGATCCCTGTGAATGAATAAAAGATTTCTTTTGATATTAAATGTCTATCGCATAAAGCAAATATCAGATTATAATACAAAAAAGCTGATTACGTATGGATTTATTACGAATAATAATATTTTCCGGTGCAGCATTCTCCATCTCTTCTGTTTTTTTTTAATTATAAAATCAATTCATAAAATTATTACGAAAATTAACTAATAGTAACTATAGCGATCTTTTGGTTTTTATATCCAAAATATAGTTCGATTATATCACACATTCATGTGATGTAATCAATAATAAATTCACCAACTTCATTGAGAAAAATCGATGACAGTACACTTATAATGGTATCAATGACCAATATCAAGTTACAATAAAGATCTTTCGAAGGAAATAAAGAATATTTGATATCATAATTTCTCTTTTCGATTCACATCGTTGAGCAATGCTTATAACTTTAATCCAAATCAAATCAACAAAAATTGAAGGCAAGATTTTTTTTCGGGTCTTTTCTTTCACTGCAATAGCTGTAATGCCGGTGAAAATTTGTAAAATTATTTAAATGGGCTAAAAAAAAGTCGAAAGCTCAAAATAAATATCCTTAATAATGAAAGCAATTTTTCTCTATTCGAACATCAGTCATTCAACATTCTCTCCTTCCAACAAAAGAAAAAAATGGCGCAATAATGTGTTTTTTAATTGTTACATTACTCTAATTTATGTTCAATATGTCTGTCTAGTCGTCCTTTTATATTAATGAGTTTCTTTTAATGAGAGAGAGAGAGAGAAATAGATAATATTGGAGAAATGCATTTTTGTCTTATGTGGAATTCTATCTGTGATTAAATACAAGAAAATATCGATATAAAATGAAAGCGATTTTTGATTTGTTTATCTTTTCAAATCGGGTCTCATAAGCTATTTCTCGTTCTGGTCATTTGTTGCTGCAGAAGAAATGGTTTTTTCCATTTATGTGGAACTATTGCTAATGAGATGCTCTTTCTTATAACCATCTCCATCACAAGTCCTAGATATATATCGGAATTATTTCAGTCCGTCACTATTTTATACTTGAGATCCAAACTATAGAGGTTGTGTTGAATTTGTGACTTTATCGATTGAAAATGATTTGAAAACGAATTATCTAGCTCACCATCATTGATATTTTTTTAATAGAAGTTTTATTTCCCTTGAAAATGTTCATTTCACATAACTTGGATTCGGAATTCTTACACAAAATTTCTTTAAAATCTTTGATCTCCGTCACACTTCTCGTTATCGAATTCATTAATTATTTTCGAAATTTCTTATCGAAATTTCTCTGAACAACTTCTTCATATTCTCCTTATATACATTTATATATTCTCTATCATCTTACTATTTATTATTTATTTATTCCTTATCATTTTGTGTGATTATACTTTGAGGTTTGTCTTGTTGATTTAAAAGTAATATAATTCCAAACCATTAGAGTAGAATCTGATATTTACACCAAGAAAGAAATCTGTTTCAAATTCTAATCTGGTTCCAAAATGATACCCATCAACGTAATTAGGTAGCCTTGAAAGGGATTCTTTTAATTATTCTCATCACGGTTAATCACACCTAACTCATTGATATCAATTATCAATGAATATAATAATCGAGCTATTCTGACATTCAAGAATGGCTTCTATGAAATATTTATATCAATGATTGATTGATGACATACATTGCAATTCAGTATGAAATTGTACATCAAAGATTTGAAGATTTTGAAGTTCTGATAAATAATTTTTTTAAATGATCATTGAAAATAATGTCAATAAATTAAAATAAATTTTAATTAATTTGTTTAAAAATTCTCATAAGATACATTTTTGTGTTGATTTTCCTTTGGAAGATATTGATAAATTAATGACTAACAAAAGGTATTCAAACTCGTTAGTATCTGAGTTTGATGATAAGAAATGTTTAATTTATCTGCCAATATTATTGTTGAGTGAAACGAAATCTTGCAAAAGACAAGCGAATTTGCACCTTTGAAATTTGGTTTTAGCACTTCAAAAATTTGCATGCCTACAAAATAATATAGAGATTACCATCAACCAATCATAGTTGGGGTAGATGAAAAACAATAATAACACACACATGGAGATTGGCCAATCCCTCGGTTACAAAAAATTAATAAGCCCGGTAGAAACATATAAAACAAAAGATCTAATCAAATATGAGACTCAACTGTGAGACTCACTGCCAGTTGGAAGCCGAAATTTGTCAGTTGTACTGAATAATATGTGTGTAGTTGGAAAACAAGTTTTAGCTGTAATTTTGTGCTATTTTCTGAGTCTCATTCGCGAGAATTAGAAATAAAACTAACAACTTTCGATTTTTTGAGTCAGTAATTATTTAGTTATTCAGACTCAAGACCCAACATCATATACACTTATGTTTAACTATTGTTATCCAGTATTTCAATGAAGTGATTATCATAAATTGTATTCCCTATCAAGTAACATATAAATTATCAAATTAAAGACAAAATATTTAATTTTACATTTCTAAATGATAAAAATATCTTTAAATATTGTGATAAAATATATTTTGAGGTGGAAATTCTCACATTGGTTTTCGATTATATTTAATGAAATCAAAGCAGATATCACAGCAACAAAAACATATTGGATTTGATCCTAAGAGAGTTAAGAGCATAAAAGTATAAAATGGATCGAATTTCGAAAACAAACACCCGTGAAAAATAACGAATGATTTGCAACAATCACTTACTACATCGAGAGAATGGATTGGAGCAAATGTATTAAGCAGTGATATTAATTTTCGTCAAGATATTTTGGGTTAAAGTAGTCTTATTAGATTAGCTGTTTTTTGCCAGAATAAATGTTTGGAATAAATATAGCGAAATCAATGTAGAGAATTTTGAAATTGTAGATTCGATCATATGGACTGTGAAAAAATAGAAGATTTTGAATAAAGTGATTTGTGAAGCTTAAAGAGTCGAAGCAAGTGGTTTTGTAATAATCAATTTAATCAAGAAGTATGTTCGTATTAGAAAAAAACTCAAAACCTCACAATATCTTTAAAAGTTTTGTTTTAAATACTAGAATAAAAAATATTTTTGAGTTGATTTCCTTGGATTCGTTTCAAATTCGTATTTAATGAAACGGGGGCAACTACCAAGTATCAGTAAAATTTTAATATTACAATTATTATTATTATTGTTATTATTATCATTGTAAGCCACTACTATTTTATAAAGCACGGAATGAAAATGAACTTAATTAATTGATCAATCTTATTAGAAAAAATATAAATAGTGCCTTAATTATGATTGGTTAAATTTTTATTTTTATAAAGGGAATTGTTTTTTATAATTATAATCGAAGATTTCAATTTGATAGAAAGGGCGTAAATTCACAACAACACATACGTGAGGATTTATCAATCCCGGTGAACAAAATCAACTTAATCATAATCGGAAAATTAAAACGGCAAATTAAATTAAGACATCCAAAAGCAAACACATGTTACAAATATATTTGACGATGTAAGTGCTCCCCGTTGTCCGTAGAAATCGTTTGGAGTTATGTTAATTTGGACGTATTGGGTTATGCTGTGTTGAGCAGCACATTTGCTAAATAATTTCCTATTAATTTCTTTAATTCTCTATTTGCATTTTTATTACCATAAATTTAATTTTATTTGTTCAAGGACTTAAGTTGCTACTGTTGATGTAATGTC
The DNA here is from genome assembly GCA_037951405.1 of Platydemus manokwari. Taxonomy (NCBI): domain Eukaryota; kingdom Metazoa; phylum Platyhelminthes; order Tricladida; family Geoplanidae; genus Platydemus; species Platydemus manokwari. The sequence goes on along the minus strand of JBBMOY011538077.1, from coordinate 10,293 downwards.
ATGTGACTTTGTTTTGCCAAAATATGAATCTTTTATAATCATTTTCATTGTATTTCTAAACATTCTTTAGTTTCAATCGAACTCAGGATATTTTACCAGCATACAATCTTTCTTATAGGTACATTGCAGAACATTCCTGATTTCCACGCAATGTTAAATTTTTTAAGAAGAGATTGATAAAAAAAATTATTTTTGAAGTGGGTTAACTTAAATGTTAGGTTTTGACTGCAATTTTGTAGTTATAAAATATTAAGATACAATTTCTAACATAAAACACCAAGTTAAATTCCGTTGAAAATATATTTAATAGAAATATATCTAATTTTGCTTAACTCGAAATAGGATTTTACAAATGATGTTGAAATATTATTTCCTAAGATGAAAAATTCAAAGTGTTATGCTAATGATGTCATGTATCATCTAGTCAAAAAGACTTTAGAGTAGTTGTATTTATTAAATAGGGAAATGCAAAATTTTCAAAATAGACTTGTCTATCAAAACAAAATAAAATTTGCTTGCTTGCTTAATGAATAAATAATGAGTTTCACAATTATTAACCTTTGAATACGTGATTCTTTCAAATTCAAATGTTCAAATAATATATCAAAATGTATAACTATATTACTATTAACAATGTGGTTGTATTAGACATTCTAATAAAGACACAAGCAAACAATTTGCTGCAATCACTCTAATACGAGAATTTTTCTTAATCAGACACGTTAAAAATTTAGTCAACAAGGTAAGGCTCAGGTAGTGCACCTCCTTTGTGTTTATATAGATGTAATGTATTATAGATTTTAAAATGTATTTCGCCACTAGAAAATTCACTGCTTTGTAAATTTTTATTTACTTATAATTATTTCACTATAATTCAATGAATAATCGATTTAATAATTATTTATCTTTTCCTGGTTTTGATGTTCTTGTTATTTTTGATTATTTATTTTCATGCAATTATTAATAATTCTTGAATTTTGAATATGATTACATTAACAAATAATTCTATACATTTCCAATCTAAAATTAACGCACATTAAAATCTGATTATGTTAGTTTTTATTACTACAGATTTTATTATATTATATATCATAATACATTATATTATAATTGTAATACATGTTATTTCGTGTTCGTTGGTTTTATAATGATATTGTTTATATTTTTGCTATCCGTTTGTATTTTCCTATGCATATTGAATCAGTGTTGTTGAGTTCTGATCGACTACTAGGTCGTAATATAAAATAAATAATAAACTTCGTTCACCTTGATCATTCAAGCTTATATGGAGATAAGATAAACGTAGTGTAATAATGCTTATTATATTTTAAATTTGTTCAAAATACTTTGCTTATCTTTTCAAATTACAATATCATTGATTTTTACAATTACCAAAATTAACAATACCATAAAACAGCGAAGTCAAATGGTAGCAAAAATTAGATTAAAATATTCGAATAATAAAAACAACAATATTGATATATTTTCTATTGAAAAATTCGGAAATTTTTGAGTCTAAATTTGAAAGAGATTTCGATCACTTGCTCCTTCGTAGTATTGAAACTTGAAAATATGATGTTAAAAAGGTTTTAAAAATAAAATGATTATTTATTTTTCAAATATAGTGCTCGACTCATAATTCACGGAAATTGGTTGACTTCAAGGGTATATATTTCATAATTTCGCACAGTAATTTAAGTTCGTAGACAATTTAAATTGAATATGATTGTCGAAAAATATTCTGCTAGTGATTTTTTTGTGATAATGGGTCACTATCACTACATGGGTTTGGTTTTATATTAATTCTAGATTGCTGTTAAAATATTACAATTTTATTGAAATACATCAAATATATTTTTTTTTAAATATACATCTAATACATAAAATAATCAATAAAAGTGTTACATTGTAATTCACTGTCAACACAAAGAGTTTAATTATCAATTATCATTGTTCATACTTAAGTTAATGAGATGTCTCTCGCAATCTCAACGTAAGATAAAAAATTGTTAAAATTCAAGTTTGTACTTGATAATTTTTCGCTATATTATTTTAATGTGGTTTTAGTACAACTATTTAAGTATTGGTATTTTATTATAGTTTTTTCTACATGCTTTATTATTATCGGTATTTTCATGTAACTACATGGTCTTTATTACGAATAAAAATTGAACCTTAAAAATTTTTGATATAATTACACAATCAATCAAATGCAAGTTATACACAACTTCCAAAGTTATTTACATATCGATTACAAAAATTGAACAGAAAACGCAAATATTTATTACCAAAAGATTTCAAAGATATTGAATCATGTACTAATTTGTTTATTAAATAATACTCATTGATCATAAAGATAAAAACCATTTACTAAAGAGAATATTTACAAAAGTCAAATGTTTGATTCTTTATTCAGTTTCGGTCACATCCATGTTGACTTTTCCCTGATCCCACCTTTTTTGTAAGATATTTTTGTATAAGTTTAATCTACATTCCATTTGTCTCTTTTCAGTGTTACGTGATGAGATAGTTATTTGATTTGCAGGTGTGGTCCTTGGATTTTGTTTTAATGTCTTTTAACTACTGTTTGCACTCTAACAAATTGCGGTGATTGTTACATATTTATTATAAACCCTTTGGTTTTTTAGTCTAAATAATTGTATGTGGATTTTTACATTATTCACTTTTTCTAGTGAAATTTTAATTGATATTCTCTTTATGTTTTTTTAATACTTTCAATACTCTTTTTCATATTGTTTGCCCTGTTACAATATTTTTAGATGAGGCTGTATAATATGGTAACCTGAGTTGAAGGCTCTACCACAAGTCTTCTGACTTACAGATTAGAATTTAAAAAATTCAAAAACTTATTCTGTTTCAACATCAGTATCAATCCAAATTTCGAAATTATACTAAATAAATGATTTTAAGTTTTTATCAGCTTTCTAATAAATCGTTTCTTCTGTTATTTTTTGAATAGCTACGATTTCAAGTAAAGAAACATTTTAAATTATTAATACAGAATTTTATGTTTATTTGATCTTTCATGCCCACTGGGCTTATGTGTATAGTTTGAAGACTAAGTCAGAAATTATATTCCCACATAGTCCTGAACTAGTTTTAAATTTTTACTCCATAATTGTTGTATGATGATTGTAATTTTTATACTCGAATATAACTACGACATTAGAAATATCTGTTATATCAATGCCTGCTTGGAAATTTTAGTAGATTAATAATTATGTCTATTATTAAACGCTTATGGATTATTTTATGAACCAGCGAACATTACCCAATATCTGTCGTCCGAAAAGAAAATGATTTATAAAAATCATAGAATATGACTTTGAATTTAAAGACAATGGGATGATAGTGTGCGCCAAAAGGTTACTTAATACGGGACTACAGGTTAAAATAATAATAATATTACGTTGAAATTACGAGATTTATCTTTGATTTTGATATTTTAATAATATATACATTCTGCTTGTCGATGATAACCTTTAAGTAATTGTAACTTAAATACTACTGACGAATCCATAAATCAAGAGTTTCAGTGCTATACTTTTATTTGTAAAAATAAAATTTGCGAATGGATCGAGTGTATTCAATATTCAAATACCGCCGAAGAATATGAAAAAGTCATTTATGAGACAGTCTTATTTCTTGATAAATATTATTTAAAAAATCAATGTATGGGTAACCGTAATATTGGTACGCTTTCCGAATGTTGGTAAATGTTTTATACTGTTTGTACGCTTCATAATATTCAGTGTAGTGTATCATTAAGTATTAATTTTCTATTAATCTGGCGATGATATTTGTACTAATTGTTGAACGGATTTACAAAATTTTCATATTTTAAATTTACTACCAGCTTATTTTTTAAAATATTTACTTTATTTGGAATTCTTTGCTCGGCTTGATAGTTTAACGTGTCAGTTATCTTACATTCATTCAATTTCTTCATTTAACTGCATGTCATAAAATACTTAAACAATTTAACATTACTATATTGCGGGGTGAGACAAGAAGTACCAAATATCCTGATCAAAACCATTGGAACAGCCTACAAAATATATAAGGTTCAAATATGAATATTTACAATAAAAATCGCATATATTCATGAACACAATGGAAATTAATTCTACATAATCAATAATTAATAAGTTAATTTAAATTGAATTAACTGTCTATAATATTGTAATACTTTTGTTCTTGTACAGCAATTTTCTTTGTTTTATTGGATGATTAGCTGATTTTGCTAAACTTTATTCTATTTAAAGTGTGCCTCGCAATTATGTTCGCAAAAATCGAGTAACAGCAAAAACAATTTATTGCCTAATAACTGAGATAATAGCGTCAATAAATATTGATACAGTTAGTATAAATCTTTCCAAAATTATCTATCAATCTGTCTCCTTTTCAGAAATAAAAGCGTAGTAAACCAGATAGAAATTATATAAATAAGTAAACACTAAATAGCAATATTAAATTTTATTCACAATTTATGTAATAAAACTAATAAATACAATTTGTTTATCGGTAATGCATTGTTTTATCGTTCAAGGAAGGAGATTATCAGTCATGTCGCATAAATTGGTTGGACCCAATCTTTACAATTGTGAGATAACAATGATTGTGGATATGATGTTAATTAAAAAGAAATGAAATAAGTACTTAATTGCATGATCTAGGAAATTAGTGAAATCAATTCAAATAATCCTTATAAAATATAAGATCAGAAAATAAGGTATTGTTTTCAAATTACTCTTAAATAAAATAAACCGAAGTCAAATTTATCAAAAATGAGTTAACTAAAATGCCAATTTATGCTAGTTATTGTGCAAGGTGAATGATTCATGCGTAACTATTTATATTATTTTTTGTGTTTGAATAGATTCGTGACATGTTACTTTTTTAGCATGTCTTTATTTGACTTTTGTTATACTCAGCTATTTCTTGTTTGGTGTCATAGTCTGTTATTATAGTGTCTTTAAAATTTACCAGCATTGTTTTCTTTATATTTCAATTATGGACAATATTTTTTTCTATATATTTTCTTTATTTTACTAAGAAATTTTTTGTCTTTTGTGTTTATTGGTTTCATTAAAATTTTGTTTTACATAATATTTTTTTATATGAAATGCTTTTTCTGGTTAAAATTTGTCTTTATTATATTTTCTCAATATATAATTTTGATGTTTGTTATTGTTTTATTTCTGCGTTCATATGCACGTATTTCCCATAATTAAAGTTTTAATTAATTTAAAGTTGGTTATTCATCTCATTGACAAAACTTGATAATTGAATTTTTAATCTTTCAAAACATTTCCTATCATTGAAAATATTAAAATTTATTTTAAAAGACTATTTTTGCCCATAAGAGTTCTGCACTGCACTAGGTGTTGGATTTTATTTGTATCAAAGCTTTGCTCGACATCGTCTCTTTTATGGTACTCTTGTTTGGTTATTCGTTGTCATCGTCGTAGATTTCTTGGTTTTTTGATTGTTTGGAATTGACCAGTAGCATCAAAGCTTTCTCAAATTGCTCGTTGGCTTTCAAGTCACTTAAATCTTTATATTGCAGTAATCGCTTTTTGATTTTGTCCTGGAATTTCTCAGATATTGACTTCGGGTTTATTTGCGTTTCCGTGTAAGTGTCGTTGCACGTAACACTATTTGAATTATTGAAATTGCGCAATTTTCATCCAGTTTTTTGATCTTTAGTCTACAAATTAGTGAAATGGTTGCATAAATTTTGATAATGATATTTTATAAATAATAAATATTATCTCAGAAAAAATAGATTTAAAAATTACCTTTGGTGTAAGTGTCGGGTTCCGAAGAATTATCAGTAAGGAAATATTAGCCCTGGAAGCATTGGCCCTAGACCTAGACAAAGGTACAGTGACCTTGTTGAATTTTGGTAGAGAAATGCGTTTGTTTTGTGCTTAGAGATATGAAATAATAAATATTCTTACGGTCAACTTTTCGATAATTAACATAATAATTATTCCAATTGCTAGTAATTTTTATATAAAGTGGATTAATAAATATTTCACGCTTAGACATTTTTATACTTATTACAGATCCTTTTAAATTATATGACAAATGTTTACTTTACCTTATGAAACTCAAACAATAATGTTTTCTTTAGCACTTGTTTTTCGGTCACTGCTTTAAATTATAGTTTCGGTTTTTTTAGTATCCTTAGAGTAATAAGTTTGATTAATTTATTCTTTGAATTTCTTTTTTCAAAATTTATCAGATACTTTTGTAAACCACTTTGTAAAATTCATCATAGTAAAATTTATCAAATTCTATTGAGTAACAAAAAAGAGTAACAATCTAGTGCTAAGAATTTAAATAAGATTTGAGCTTATTGAAGTTTACTAGTATTTTTCAACTTTCAGGATTATTTTATATTTATATTTTAATTGTCCTGTTATTTCCCTTTTCCTAGCATTGCTAATTGCATATGTTTCTTTTGTTATATTATCATGGTATGTGCATTCGTAAATTTGGTGCTTAAATATAGAATATTTATCTACAATTAATTGTCAATAATATTAATTTAGGTCCTTTAATTAAAAAGAAACAAAATTATTGAGTTATAATCTTATTCATAATCTGAGACTTATCAAAAATTAGGTTGTGTATATAAATCAAAATATGATAAACATTGAACAAGGCAATTGATTAATTAAATTAATATAAAAACAAATGTTATTATTATATAATTATTATTATATAAAAACTGTTGAACTAAGATATTTTTCAAAAAAAAATTATACTGGGGAAACTAATGACACCATTGTTAGAAAATTTTATAGTATACACAAAATAAAATTTGAATTCCTCTGTTAGATTGGGTTCTCATTAACTGTGAATAGTTGCGTAATTTAGGTTGGCAATTCAGTTGAAAATTATTGGTGCGACTAGTATTGTACTCTAAAATTGAATTTTCGTTGATCGAGGAATGCAATTGAAAATTATTGATCCGATTATATTTGAAATCCAATGATTATAATTAAAACTTTATTTTGTTTTGTTTGATTTTTATCCTCTTAGTTTCCCGCATGAAAGTTTTAAGTTCAAATGCTTCCTCTACCACATGGTTTGCATTCTCATTGGTGAACAAATGTGACTATGTATTTTCTGAATATCAACAGATTATCTGCTAACGTTTCTGATTTATTCACACATCATAGTAACTTGGTTTGTTATTAATGTTATTTATATATTTTGATTACACATTTAATATACTGATATTTTACCCCACTGGAATTGTTTATTTCTGTTAGTTATATATGGAATTCCAGGTAAATGTGTGTGGAAGCAACAGTTTTCTATGTCTATTAACATCATATATATATTAAAATCTATAATTTATACAGAATATATAAATCCTTTCAATGCTCATTTGAATTTACATGCGTGTAGCATGGAGCATTGAAAACCAAAATTTATGTCTACAATTTCTGTTACTCTGAAGAGTAGGAGAACTATAGGAACAGTGGTTAATGCATAACCAAAAGTTTGTGACCATGTTGATTACTTGAGTCTCAATTTCCGTGAGTGTTTTTACATTATGACTTATAGTAGTATTGGGATTGTTTTTTTGTATTTGAGTTTTATTTGGAACTTGTTATCCTTTATTTAGAAACGTTTGATTAGTTAATTTGGCTTATGTGTATTTCATAGTACATCATTTATCCATGACCAGTTTATTACATCAAGTTGTGTCAATTTCTGTGATTTTATTCCTCATTTCGCCAGTATCATAAATGTTAGGACTAGCTTTTTCATTTAAAGATTCCATAAGATTTAAATCCAAAAGAATATATTTTTAATCCACAGATATTAAACAAAATTAATAAACATTTCTATGAATATTCAAACATTCAATGAAAAAGAATTTTAAGTTATTTCTGTATCTATCTTAATAATTTTAAAAGTATTAGATATAAAATTCGATAAATATGAATATAAACATATTTTTATTAATTAGTTATTTTAAAATTCTTCAGAATTTTCTAATATCATGTTTTTTAAATTAATCTTTTTAAAAATTCCCACAGCATGTAATTGGTGTATTGTCTCGAATTTACCCTTTATAATTAATACTGTTACTAGCTTAAATTGTTACAAGTGTATTAGATTTTTGGAATTGTTTTTATTTGTCTAGAAATACATTTTTTAATAAAGAAAAGGTTTATATGTATGTCAATACAGATAAGGTCCTGAAGTGATTGTTAATACTTATCATCAAATACTTAATACTTATCACTAGATTCCAGGGCAGGTATGGTTGGTATTGCAGAAAATACTATTGATCATTTTTTGAATCGGTGATTTCTAAGTCAAAGTACTATTACATGAAAATAAGTCCTGCTATTCATATTAAATTTTCTATATGTTTTGGATGTTATTTCAGGACTTCATAGGTTTTCGGCTCGCATTAGTGTTTACAATAAGTGATAATAATTATAAGTAAAGATTATAAATAATAGAATAAATCAAATTGATAAGATAAAAATAATCAATACAATATCAGACATATCACATTCTTTTATTTACTTTTGTTAAATTGGCCATGTCGTTTTATAAAAACACACTCGATGAGGCGTGGAGTCCCAAATTGATAAGAGAAGATCGATACCATGGGTTTTACTAAATATAGTGATCATTTTTAAAAATCATCAATTTTATTCTATTTTCGATAATTTTAAATAATTATTTTTATGATAATGTTAGATTTGGTAATTTCTATTTCCATTTTATTTTGTTTTTTATTTTACAATGTATTGTGTAATGTTAATGATTACGCACTCTAATGATTACACTACGTCACTGGTGTTATAGATTTTCTGAGGTTTGGATAGCTTTTCTTATTGACTAATTTGTGACTAACAAATCGAAAGGTACTCACTCAGAGATCTTTGCTTCTTGTCTTAAAATATGTCAATGAACAATGTTTAGTTGAGATACAACTAAGATTTATTATATATAGACATAACAGTCTTCACGACGCGGTGGCACAAGGCCTCATATCGACTTTTAAATTGAATTCTTAAGATCGATGTTTCTGGTATTCTGCAGGTCTTCTTGGCAATGGTTCTGTATTTCTCGTGATTGAGGAATTAATAATGCTGAAAGTTGACGCTCTTGTCAAAAGGAATCTTTTCAATTTTGTTTCGGATCAGCAAGTTCGGTCGTAGCTTGATCGCAGATTTCGGCGGTGTTGTATCGATGTCCGTGTCAAAGCCGTGTGACTGGGATAATTTCCTAAGTGATCTAAGATTATTGCGTGACGTTTTGAAGCTAGTCTTGGAACAGCCAGGCAGTGAATAAAAATATGAACATCTGTTTCTTGTTCTATGTTGTAGCACCGAAGAGTGTTGATTTGTTTGCTTTGATAACGTATGACGTGTAATTGAACAATAAGAGGTTATTACGCGCGTGGTGAGTGAATATCCAAACTTCCAGTGACAGTTCATATGACTTCTCACATTGTAATCAACATGATATATGTTTTAGTTAAAATTATATGTTTACTAATTTCATGACACAATAATAATAAATGAAAATTAACTTATAAATTATATAAAAGTAAAGAGTAGTCTCTTAATTATTCAATTTTAATTTGTTTTGGATGGATTTTGCACAAGTTTAATGAAGTTGTCAATACACAACACTCAAACATCACAAAATCAAAGTTGCTCAAGGTAACAAAAGTCCAAAAAACAGAATGTTAAAATTACAACGGGTTTATTAGTGAATAATGAAAATAACGATATAATTTACTCAATCTAAAGTGCTGGCCCTGAGAATAGACCCATTATATATATGTTGTGTATGTTGACTTGCTGTCTTGCAGGTTTGATTTATATTTGTTAGACCTTTTAAAGACAAGGTTATTAACTCGTTTTTTCTTATATTAATGATTTATCCCAATTTCCATTGCATGGGTTTTGGTTTTCACCAATTGACTATCGTCGTCTATCAAATATTGATAATTTGACGACATATGATTGGCTACTGACACATCTATCGTGTTTGTGTCTAACGCTTTGAAGGTTTCTATTTTTTTCTATTTCTTTATTTTGAGGTACACATCACAATATACATCATATAGTTATGAGGCTTGGCTCATCTTGAGAATAAGCACGAGAAATTTTATCATTAAAATTCGATTAGCTCATTTTAATGAAATCCTACAGCATGACAATGCCCCAGCTCATACAGCTCGAAGAGTGAAGCAGAAACTTCAGGAACTGCACGGCATCG
>JBBMOY011536967.1:0-14087 GCA_037951405.1 Platydemus manokwari | reverse complement strand
TGTATGATGTTCAGTATGATGATAATGAATCATTAACATGATACATATGAGTATAACTGACAAAAATAAAAGATTTGTCTTATCTTGTCTTCTTCCTCTTATATCTTTCAGTGTTGAGGGGACAAACAGACATCTTGATAGGGCTCAGTGATTTGCTTCATATAACTGAATACACGTTTGTGTATAGAAGCAATTTTAGGAATATATCTTGAAATATGTTAATAAATTCTCTAAGTATTCTGGTACTGTTCGAAGATTATCTAGGTAACATTTGTTATTATGATATATGAATTTTGGATATATTTTCCAATTTCACTTTTAGCCGATCATAGACTGATAGTAAATCTCATGATGCGTTGACCATATTTTCTTCACAGATAAAAGGTTTCAGAGAAGAAAATTAAAGCAAGGCACCAATCACTTAGAATCTATTTAGAGTTTAAGACAAGCAAAGACATTCTTGATAATAAAGAACATAAAAGGTTAACATGAACAATAATAAAGCAAACTTTTAATTCATCAAAACCGCCATACAGATAGATATACATAAAAATGTAACAAAAATGCAGATCATCTTTGTACATAATAAACCAATCATAATAAACAATAAAATCTGAAACTGGCAAAAATTGTGGCTTTAAGTTGCTTAAACTATATCCACCTTTGAGAAAGCTTAAAATTTTGTCTTTCTTTACAGGGAATATTTTTAATAAAACAATTTCCTGGAATATATTTTAAGGCAAAAAACGGATACTTTTAATAGTTACTTAAATTAGAAAATAAAATTTGAATAAGAAAACTATGTTGTTATCATACAGACAAGTATTTTTTAAAGATATCATCAGTACATTATTAGGTTGATTCAATGAAATAAAATTGTCTAAAGACTTATTTCAATAAGTATTGTTTTGTTCTGTTTGCTAATTCAATTTCCAAATGTGAATATTAATTTTAACTTAATTTAATTTCTAAGTCAGAAACATTTATTCATAACTTTATGAATCATGATGCTATTTGTCACCTTTGTACAGTATGTGCTTCGTAAGAACATTTTTATATTTTTTTAAAAAATAAAAAATTATCCCAAATTAAAAATACCTTAAACTCAATAAATGGTTCTAAATAAATTGTAGTGTCCTGAAAATTATATTAAAGGGGTGTATTACAGAAATAATTAATCGATTAATAAATAAAGTTTAAATTGAATTAAAAACCTTTATATTGTTTTAAATTTTCCCAAACTTGTTTTACTTAAGTACATTTTTAATTGTTGAATGTCAATAAAAGATATCAATTTTAATTTACAATTATCTATGAGTATGAATAAAAGTTGTGATAGCTTAGATTATTTTGGTTTTACAGATTTGGTCAGAAGAAAACTAAGTGAAGATGAACTTAATCTTAAATTAAAACAAGTTAGCATTTATTTTATAATGAATTACATATTTCAAAAATTAATAAGGTTCGTGAAGTTACAAATTGTAATGAAGAATTTGGTATAATTACTCTCCATGATTGCAATTATAACGTTGAATATGCTATTAATAAAATTCTAACTCCTGAAGTAACAAATGAAGGTGAATGGAAGACAAAGAAAGCCAAACAGAAGAAGATATTACCAAAAGAAAAAGATTTTGAAAAAAATCCAGAAACCATTAAAGAAAAAACACAAATTACACAAGATATAAATTCAGAAGTCAGTTCAAATTTAGAATTTATTTTGTTACCTATTAATAATATAGAAAGATTCGGAGAATTGTGACAAAAAATCTGCTAATCAGACAAAGAAAGATTTCAGTGCTTTTGGAAAGACATTTAAAAATTATAATCTACCTAAGCGATCGAGTTCCAATTATATTATTCATGATCAACATCAAAAAATGAACATTAAACCAGAAATAAGTTTAGGAAATAGATATAACGAATTTATTCTTTAATTATGATAATTTAGATTTTGTAATTAACGGGAAATGGAATGAGAAATCAATTATAATCGAAAATTCTAATTATGCTCCTATGCCTCTTAAAGTTATAATGATGCTTAAGACTAATAAAAATGCTGAAAGCGAAAGGTATAAATTAATATTATAATGTTATTAAACAAATTGAGTCCTTGAAATTAATATCGATTTTATTGACATCACTTTATGTTATAATTATGTCATAATTATGCCTTCTATTTTAGAAATATAATTAATCTCGGAGTTTTTAATAATTTTCAATTAAAATATTTAAAATCATTAAGTTACAAATTTGTTTTTTGTTGGAATTTTTCATTTAAGTATTGATTATTTTTGCATTATTTCTCGTTCTTTCTTGATATCAATATTTAATTAGTAATTCATCAATAAACGTTTGTGAGAAGAAAGATCAAGAAGATGATTTATCAATAGTATTTAAAACTCATTGTACTACGAAACCACCGCCAAAGGTTACATGTTCATTGGTTGCACCAGTTCAAATAATAAACAAGACTATCAAAACCCACTCGTTGCCGAAATTCAAATTTGGTGACACAAATTTTATTGAAGATTTACGAAAGACCGATTTGTCTTTCAATTCAGTGTCAACAAACAAGCTCATCAATCATGAATCAAAATTTGTTGACATGGAAGATAATTCAATCATCAAAGTTGGACCTCCCCAAAAGCTTTCCAATAGTCAACCAAATACCTCATTTTCTCCCGATATTTTCACTCCCAATCACCAATATTTCATCCAGAATAATTTCCCCATGAAAAACCATTCAAATTTAAGCAATAATGTCAAATCAGCTGAGCTCAATATTAAATTAAATGATGTTGCCGATTATTCATATACGAATATTCATCAACATCCGCCACCACCACAACAACCACCACCAACAAATCTTCCTAATTGTAACAGTAATCTTTCATCAATCAAATCATTTAATTCAACAATGACTCCAAAAGAAATCGGTAGCAATGTAAAAACACAAGATCTATTTTTAAATCATTCACCATCTCTTGGATATCCTCATCAAACCAATCACGTAAAATCTACAATTTATTTGGTACAGAATATGATGATGGTTATTACATATATTTACACGAATTCCTTTTTTAATAATCAAATCTCATATTTAGAATGGTTTGTACATGACTGTCAACAGTCCTGTTCCTACAAGTGCTCTTAGCCCTCCAATGGCTCCATTATCATCGCCATACAATATTCCACCACAACAACAAACTGTTTATTATGATGAATCTCTTCAAAATGATGAATTGGCAAATAAACAAATGCTGGGTATGTGTGTGTGTGTGCAATTTAATGGAATCAATTATATCAATATATTATTTCCATTCAGCTCTTCGACAGCTCAATCAAAATCGATCATTTCCACGATACAAGAAAAATGGTAGCGGTGACATATCGGAAGATATTGCAATGAAAAATGATTTTTCCAAAACCAATATCAAAAATATGACAAGCATTGCACCAAATCATAACAATAACATTTCAAAACCAATTCCTTTTAATTATCCTGTCTACATTTCTCCACCATCCGTAGCGTCACATAATCACTCTCAAATGTTTATAAGCAACTCCATCAACTCGAATTCTTTCAATCATTATCCTAACAATTTCCAAACACAGGTGAATATTATTGTTTCATTGTATTTATTTACTTTAATTTATTTCAATTATATTGATCGATTTATTGATTTATGTTTTGCCATCAATTATTCAGCCATTATTAAATCCGTATTATATATTGGTATATAATCATCATTGTCGTATATTTAATAATATATTTACTGATTGATTATATTTTAGCTGCCATGTGTGTGTGTGTGTGTTTGAAAGATATTCACACCAATCGGTCATCAAATAATAAATGTTTCAATATTGATGATTATTATTATGAATTATTATTATGATGGATTATGTGTGAAATAAATGCTAAATAGATCTTATTATTATCATCATTGTTGCTCCTCCTTGAACATGTTCATTGATCATTTGTAATATTTATCATTTAATGATATGATTGCCCAATGATATACTATTTGATTTAATGGCTTCGAATATTTCATTTCATATCAAATAATAATTTTTAAAGATAAACATATTCCTTGCTAAAATTGTCCATTGAAAGATATGATTTCTAATGAACAATTAATGATAAATATCACATATCTACACATGTGATAGTGGTGGTGACGGTGATGTGATGACAATATATTATATATTATATTATCTCATTTTCATATATTTTTATTTATTTGATTAAAAAATAACATCCAGTCTTCGAGGGGTTGTTATTTTTAATAATGATGTGTTATTCGCTTAAATATTTCAATTAAAATGATTATTGTATTTATAAAATTGTCGGCTAGAGAATAATTTAGACTTTCATCAATCATTTCATTATATTATTTGCATCACCACAATCAGGTGAGATTATTCAAGATAAATGAAAAAAAAATATTTCTTGTTATATTTTATTAGTTATACCAACGAATCGTGTTATTATTATAACATTCGGCTATCCTCCAATCATTTAATGAATCACTTATCTTGTTTATAACCATTTATATTCGTTCATCAAATATCTGGTTCTGTTTCTATCATGAGTTTTCCACAAGATATTTTACGAAATTTAATTATTTTTATTTTAAAACAACACTTGTCTTCTTTTGTAATGATTGAGAATTCATATTATTTTGTCATCTTATTACGACTAAGAGCATCTTAAATTGTTTTGGAAAATTAATTGTGAAATATTAATATTAGTCTAAAGTGACTTTATAATTCTATTCAATTCTAAAATGTTATTATAATAAGAGATTGCATAAAATGCTGATTTTTCCGTTTAAAGATTCAACAATATTATCAAACGAAGATTTCGAAATTAAAACTTTCATTTTAAATTTAATATTTTGTGCCAAAAGATATTTAATTTTTACTGTTGAAAAAATTATCAATAAATATGAATTTAATGATGTCTTGATGTTTTTAAAGGTGTGAAATCGTTATTAATATAAAATAGATTGTGGTCATGATGATAATGTGCAAGGTGGTTACTCCAGACTTTAGCAACATTCTTAAAGAGGATAAATATTGCATTATTTTATTAGTCTGTAAATGAGAATCGAAATTGTAACTGGAACATCTGTATCACGATCATTCAATATTATTATTGGTTATAAAGTTTAATATAATTACAAACTTGGTCAATCTAGAAATACTTTTCTGAGATTGTTAAATGGTCTGCAATGATCTTTAGTTTGAACATATCGCATTGTTTTTCACTTTCTAGCTCCATATAAAACATTCAATGGGCATGATTTAATATTATAAATGTAAGGCATCGATACTGAATGAATGACAAACTATGAAATCTAAATTAATATTAAAGAAAACAAAATGTTCAAAAATTCAAAGTCGAACCCTTGTTATCGTTATGGATTTTAATAATAATTATTATTATCAAAAATAAATATTGATGATAAATTGTTTTTAGGAATCAAATAGTAATGATGTCAGAAAGCGAAATATTCAGATGCAAAATGGTAATGGTAAAGCATGGTCATAATTTTTCAAGATTGGACATTTTGTTTGTTTAAAACTGAATTTATATTTAGTGTGTAAATTTAGATCAATTATTTGACTTTCAATAATAGACTAATTAAATCTTATTTATTTCTTGATTTATGTAAACATCATTCTCTAGGCTGAAGATAAATAAAGAATTAAACAAAGATATTTTTTGAATAAATTTATCAGATATCTAAAAATATTTTTATTTTAATTTTAATATTGGTATCGATTATTAATATTACTGATGACAAATCGATAATAATTTTAAACGATACCGAATAATATCAATAAATTAATAATTATTGGGAATTTTCTTTCGATAAATTCCAATTGATTTTTAATATTGAAAATTGCATGGTTCTGTCGATGCTTGGTGGTGACACGTGTTTTGAAATAAATTAAATGTTTTGATTTTAATTTTTCAATTTATTCTAACAAAAACGGAAAATTTTTTTGAATTTCGAATATAGACTAATTTTGTTTAAGTAAATAATTTTAATGAAGTTTTTATTTCTTAACTATTCAAATTAATGTGCTATTTCATTAAACAAAAAATTCATCAATATTAATTAGTTATTTTTAGTCTTATAAAGTGAATTGAGTTTCCGTTAAGTAATTAAACTTATTAATATGACTGTCAAACTGAACAGTGCCAATTATTTGACTTCTAAATTTTAATGATAAATATCTCCAATAAATATTAACTATTTTTATTATACTATTTGTAAAGAAAAGGACGAAAACAAATTCATCGTATTTAAGATTTTTTATTTAAGGTGTGTCAAAAATTATCTTTCTAAGACTCCTTACCGGAAAGAAATTCTGGTATTGTTACTCACCCAGTAAATGTTTTCCTATTAACAACTTCGTAGGAATTCATCGTTGGGTTTCTATTATTTCAAATTTATATCAAATAGTCAAGAGCGTGAGTTTGTTTGTTAATATCAGTCTATTCAAGTATTTATTTGCACCTTAAAACTTATTCACTGAGACATTTAAATAATATAGATTTGACTACAATTGATACAAAGTAATGACTATGACTATCAATAAAAATATGAAAAAATAGAGAATGATATGGACAATTAAAATATCTGCCGATACTACAGAATAACCCTTAAAACTATGAGAGCACGTGCCAGTAGCCGATCAGATGCTTCCAAAGTGTCAAACCATAAATAAAATTCTATCGTCAATCGGTATACACCAGCGAGTAAAGAACATAGAGTTTCAGTAATGACATGAGTGTAGAATCTGTCAACAAGATTGTTTTCAGCTGATTGTGACGAATAAGGAGCAAAGCTGCATACAGCTGTTAAGCATACATTACAAGTTTATAAAAGGAGTTTTATCTCGAGAACAGTTTCCATATAGGTAAACTTTGTCTTGATTCTTTATATGATCATTTTGACGACCACTCTTTTATAGTCTTAAATTTCCGTACCTGTCTTATTTTTTGGGTGCTGATCCCGCTGTTATTTGTTGATTGACTTTGTGATTTAGAGTGTCAACATTGTTGATTTAATTTTAAAGTGCATAGTTATGATTTACAATAATAAATTTGAATATTTAGAGTTAGTATATACCTAACAAAAGTCTAAAATGTAAAGTGCTTCTGTTTTTTCTTCTCGATGTAGAATAAGCGTTGGAAAATTTTTTGTGTAAGTTTTTGTGAGCGGCAAGTTCTGCTTTGTTGTTAGTATATGTACTGTTTTTATATCTAATTTCCAGTGAATTATTTTGTTCCAATGATTTTTTGTATAAAAAATGATTTATTTTATTCATGACGTTATCTTATTTTTTCTTTATCTTTGTATTTACTAAATAGAAATTGTTTATTCTCATAAATTGATTTTAATTTTGATTATGTTCTTTGATTCACGACAAAAAATTTCTAAACCACTGTTTTAGAAATAAATTAATAATACAAAATAATTATATTTCTGTTTCTAGTGGTATTTAGCTTATATAATGAGAGATATTTGTATGGGAAATGGAAGTGGGCCCAATTTTATTTTTATTTATCTATTCTTTACTCTCATGCTTCCATTGATTCACGTGATTCACTTTGTCACTATAATGGCTCACTTCCAAACATTATGATTGAGTTACCAGATCGGATCAAATCTTTTCGCTATTTATCAATAAATGCTATATATTTTTAAATTATATTTTCTAAGAATCGTTTAGTTGAAAGTATAATATGTACAAAATAGATCAACAAAGCTTCATCTATACCTTTTACCTGTAGATATTTTTTCTTTTAATTGTCTTGCGTCTCAACAACATCGAAAATCATAAGCTGTTCAATGACAACTTTTTAACATCTTTTAACACCTCAAAAATAAAAGAAGTACAACTGTACTCCAACCTTAATCATATGACTATCATTCAGTTTTGTAATAAATGATATAAACGTATTAGGACCATCAATTTCAGTTGGCCAGCTAATCATCAAACTTAATAATTTAACCAAACATTGTTGCCATGTTTATAGATCTGACTTTGTTTCTCTATCATATCCAAAGTGAAAAATTTAGTTAATTATTTTAAAGATATATATACTAGTATAAAAATAAGTTTCGGTTTATGTAAAAGCAAAAACGGACAAGTTCCGAACATAATTAAGTCAAATCGAGGATCTGATCGCTTAACAAATCTATTTATTAGAAGTACTTATTATAATCTTATTATAGTCGTACACCTGTTATACACTAAATATAATAATAAATATATTACTAATATTATAAAATCTATTTAGTCAAACAATCACGGTCCGAAATCAATAATCAATAGATAGCTAGATCAGCACCGAAAGTTAAATAGCGACAAATAAAACTACGACAAAGGCTGGTTCTTAGAAAATCACATAAAAGTAACGTGAGATCATAGTTACCGACCAAGTAAGATTGGCAAATTCTCACGAGATCCAATTCCTTTTATATAGTCAGTGTGTGTTCACTTGATGTCCTAGTACTTTACTTTTCATTCCAAAGGGTAGTTCATATGTCGGTTTATTAGCAAATTTTCTTGTATCTCTCCTGCCATTGTCGTATCTCATTGTTTGTTGCCTGTTTCTGGAGTGTGATAATTGATTATCTAGCACTATATATGGATTGATATATAGAAAGGATCTGATTGGGATTTGTTACTTACGCTTGCGAATCTGCGTTAATCGATTCTGTCATGGTTTTCTTGACTTTTTCACTAATAATAATGACAAAATACGAAACTTTTATTTCAAATTATTTGAAAATTTATCTCTTTTCATTTTTACGAACAATAATTTTTATAATTACTCAACAACACCGATAAATAATTTATTTGTGATTATTATATATCTGTGTTTTTAAGTGATATGTTAAATAAAGAATAAAATAAATAAATAATAAAATACAACAAAAGAAAGCAGGAAATATTAAAAAAAAATAAATTGTTCCTTTAAAAAGCAGGAAAATAAAAAAATAATAAATAATTTTAAAATAAACGTCATTTACAAAAGTAGCATAAAATTTACAATAACAACATGGTTGACATGTATTTTCAACGCAAAATGCTACACATGTGCGAATCTAAATTTGACAAGTGCTTAGTAAACTGGTCCAGGATTATTATTATTTTAGAGTTGATCATTTTCGCAGGAAGTAGTAGAATATTAATGAATTCAACATCATTTAAAAAGAGGTACTAACAAAATCTTGAAGATTTTATAACAATTAATTAATAAGTATTAATCAATAAGGCGATTAATAAAAACTATAAAGCTATCACTAACAAGAATTTATATTATATAAAGTTAGTAATAATAGAAGAAAAGGTCATTTATATAATTTTACAACACAGAAGCCAGTTAATTATTTTAATATTTAGTAATTCTTAGCATGAACAAGTCATAAATTCAAAATATTATCTCTAAATTACAATATGAATTCGTTTATTCCATTTGAAACCTCCGCTTGAATTATTAATTGAAAATCCGAGTTGTCAATCAATTTATTTATTCATGTTAAAGTTAACTATCGTTTTGTCATCAAATAAATATTTTATATAAATTATTGTTTTTATTGTATTAAGTTACAATTTATATCTCTAGGTTGTCGAAGACAAAGCCTAGTGTGATTTACTTGTTCATCGTAGAACTTTGATTTGTTTGCCTCGTATGTTTTTAGAAGCCGTTTATATTTTGCTGTTAGAAAGCAACGAAAATCAGAATGTTTTTGTAAATATAAATCTTTGGGACCAAAGTTTGTAAATAGGCTTCAATATAAGATTGAATGAAAACAAATCTTTTACTTTGAATTTCAATCAAAGTAGAAATCACTGAAGTAAACTAGATTATTTAGAAACATTTATTTAATATTAATAAATTGCTGAGATAAATGCTAATTGTAAGCACTAATTCAATCAGGAGCATTGATAATTCTATAATAATACATAAACTCAAAACGATTAATTTAGTCTGCAAAGCTTGAAATTTCTAATAAAATAACTGTGTTGACTTTATTAACTATATTACAATTTTAAATTTTTGGCATTATTTGTATCAGGTACAGAACCCAAAAAACCACAACTTATACAGTGTTTTCCGTTTTTCTATTCTTTTAGTGTTATAATATTGAAACTGCTGATAATACATTGATATTTTTAAAATTGATATTTTATTTCTTCTTGCTTAGAAATTCTTTATATAGAGAAAATAATAAAATAATTATATAAATATACACCGTGCGATTCATAACTCTCCGTCTCTAAAACTAAAATAAAACACCAAAACACAATATAATTATTATTCACTGATTAATGTACTATATTTCTTATTTCTTATTAATCAGTTATTATTACAATATGACAGAAGCAGCTGGTGATGTTAAATAATTGCTGGCGGGTAGAGTGTTTCTAGTTAGCCATGCAGCAGTGTTCCAGAGTAGTACCAAAGCTTGCCAAGAATTTCAACAACATTTCAATCGTGCACTACCAGCTAGGACAACCGTGCAATACTGGAAACAGAAATCTGAAGAAATTGGAAACCAATCCATTATGTTGCGATCAGGAAGACCTTCTGATGGAATCTTGAAGGAAACGTTGGTAAATTTTGTAAAACAGAATGATGGCACAGATCAACGAAAAACTGCACGATTGTGTATGACGTCACACATTTCTGTTCACAGATATCTGAAGGAAGAAAAAATAAAACCTTTCAAATATTCTTTTAATCAAGCATTGGGAAAAGATGGAGAAGATTTAAAGCAAGATGATGAACATGAAATTGCTTATTATTTACCGTTATTTGTACTTACTGTTATCGTGTCTTGTTGTGTATTAAAGTAACTCAATACATTTGGCTTTTTCTTACTATTGTTTTTTTTAGTTTTAGAGATGAAGACTTATGAATCACACGGTATATTCAATTTTCAGACAATGTTAATATAAGTATAAGACTTATTTAAATTAATGATTGGTAACATCGATCTTTTTCAGACAAGGACAAGTTAAATACAGTCCAACCAAATCATCCAATGAATGATTTAATGACAACGATCAAATTTATTAGCTTTTTTCACTCTGATCCATAATAGATAATTAATTAGGAATTTTTATAATTGATAGAAAAGTCGAATGAGATTTTTCGATACAGAACCTGCAAAAATTAACGATACTGAACAGAAAAACTAATAAAAATATATCATCCTTAATTACAAAACTTATGACAATTTTCATGATTGTGAAATCAGATTTATTATGTCCAAAATTCACCGGAGATAAATATTAGAAAATTGTAACTCGAATATGCCATATGTTATTGATAACAAGAAACGTGATTTTAATTCAATTGATTTTATCTATCCTATGAAAATATAAATCATATGTTACTGATTTTTCATTACGATATACTTATTATTAATCTTGTACCATAACGAAGATGTTCATACAGACCAGATGTAACACCATTTCCCATACCATTAGGCAAACGGAATAATGTTCAGGATTTCATTCAAACCGAATTTATTCCAATAATTATTTTTTATAACAAAAATTCTCAAACATAGTATTAATGGTTCCAAACAATAAAAATAAGTTTATTTATCATTTTTAAATCAAGTTTAGATAAAATTATTAATAGTAATTTTTGAAAGTATTTTTTTCAGAAAAAATTTCATTATTTGATGTAAATTTCAACAAAGATTGAGTATTAAGATGTGAAGACTAATCTTATAATATTTGACCTGTAGATTAGATTTATGATATTTATCAGATTGAGATTATTTATAAATTTTCAAGAATAACTCAAATAGAATTGTCTATAGATTTTATTCATTTAATTTAATTGATTTTTCAAACTTGTAGAATGGGTTAAAATAATGAGTTCAGTAAATCCTGATTTAGATTCTGGTTTAGGATCTGAAGACGATTTCCAAAATTTAAACGACATAACTTGTAATTGCGAATTATGTCATGCTAGAATGTATGTATCTATGAAACAAGGATTAGATGAAGATTATTTTATATTTTTAAATCATCCTAATATGGGTGATGGGTTTCATATCATGCCTCAATCTTCACAAGCATTCTATCCATGTAATCATCAGTTAAATAATCAATTGGTACCATATTCTTGGCCAATGCAATACTCTTATTTAGGAGAGTTACAGCCCTCTCCATGTTCACTCTATGGCAGTTGTTCATGTTTGCCAGACGCTCGTTTTATCGATGAAACAATACACAGTAATATGAATGTTTCAGACATTTCGGGCAGAGCAAGCGCTAAATCCAACAATGCTGACGGTGAAGTTGAGAATTCTTTTAATTCTTCTCCACAAGTTTTTATTTCTAAAGATTCTGTTATTCATATTCGTCTTTCAAATTATGTTGCAATTGAATTTTCTGGATCAGCATATCGATTAATAAATTACAGAAATAATTCTGCAATTGCTTTGAGTGATAGTGGAGAATATGGATATGCTTACCATTACAATTGTAGAGGATTAATTAATATGCATCACGAAAAACTATCGATTGCATTTGATAGAGAAAGACAAGTTCTATTGAGAAGTGAAAAACCAAGTTTTGTAAAGAAAGAACAAGAATATTATCGATTAACTTCCAATTATTGGAGTTCATGCCGGCCTGTAACGATGGACAATTTTGATAAAGATCGCACTCCAGATATTTTAAAGAAGATCAGTATTAATAGAAATTGCAATGAGAAGAAATTGGTGAGTTCATCAATTATGCATCCTGAGAATTGTGGGTTGACAAATATGATTTATAAAATTAAAATCTTTAATTAAATTCATAAGTATTTCTTGGTGATGCCAAAATTGAACAAAAAAATCCAGAACAGAGAGGTTTCTGCTTCCTTGGTTAGGCTCTGAGTGACAGGTGGAAGAGAAGGTGTTAGTTCGCGTAGATCTCCATAAGAGGAAGAAGAATGGATATCAGTACAAAGGTCCCTACCGGATTCAAATCAGACAGACAAGTGAATATTCAATTCCCTCATGCGATAAAATCCAGACTATTAGAGTGACTGAAGAGGCGAGTAACGTGATTTGTTTAAATAATCGATTGGCAGATTAGTGTAGTTTTTAAATAAATATTACGCTTGAAAGTATCAATGATGTAACTTATAATAATAGGAACTCTAATTAAGGTAAAGCAATTATTAAAAGAGTTCAAAAAGTGTAAGTAAATATGATCAATTTTAACTACTAAAATAAATATAAAAAATCACCGTATGCGAGTGAAAGTTTTACCAAAATATATACTGATGTGAAAATTATTATAATCATTGCAACATTAGAAATTAAAATGACACGTAGAGAGAAAATCAATTTCAAAAATTTAACCTAGATACTAGTCTATCTATGCAGCGTGGGCCACAAATAGGTTTACAGTTATCACATAGACTTTTAATTTGAAAATGGTGTTGGGGTAGCAACACATATAAAATATGCAAAAAACAACCAGAAAACCATATTAAATTCCCCAAACCATAAAATATAAAATATACAAAAAACCACAAGAAAACCATATAAAATTCCCTAAACCATAAACTATAAAATAGTATAAAAACCCTAAGTTCCTGAATTCCCAAAACTAGATAAAAGCTTCCTAAACCACCTATAAGTAAAACGCCGTATAGATATCATGCCCTGTCATAAATCTCCTATACAGTTGACATATAAAAAGAAAAACCCCTGTAAACTATTAAATATGCGCCTTAAGATGTTCCTTAAAAGTGTGGACTGATCTGCTGCAAACCAAGGTATAGTCTCCGAAACAAATTCTCCAATATACTCTTGTTGATCAAAGAATATTCGCCGAAATATTCGCCGAAACAAATTATCTTGCACATTCTCCAATATATCCTCCACAATAAATAGTCAACTTTATAATAATAAAACTGATTTGATCCTTTAATTTTACAATAATAAGACTGATTTGATCCTTTGATTTTACAATAATGGAACTGTTTTGATCCTTTGCTTTTAGCAGACTATTGTGTATTTTTATATTGTTGTAAC
>JBBMOY011535856.1:0-14091 GCA_037951405.1 Platydemus manokwari | reverse complement strand
ATCACTGAACTCTGAAGATTAATAATTATTTAAAAATAATTTAGTACCAGAATGTTTGAATATTGCTAACCTGTAAAAGACATATTTAAATTCTGCATTAACGAAAAGCAATTTTATGAATTACTATTCTAAAAATATTTAAACATTTTATTTTTATTTTCCAATCAGATTTTCATATCATGGTCACATTTATTCAAATTCCTTTTCGAAAATTGAAAAGAATTCTTATACCATCATTTGTAATAATAGTTATTATTATAGTTTATCTGAATATTCCTTCGGTAAACAATGAAATTGAAATAGTAATTCCGATAAAATATATTACTACTACTACTACTAAAACTGTATCTCAAACAACTACTATTAAGAAATTTGATTTTGAAACTTATATAAATGAATCAAAAAGCCAATTGAATTATAATGTTCATATATTTTATTATGCTTGGTACGGTAATTTAGAGGTAGACAAAAAATGGATTCATTGGGATCATAAACGTTTGGCCCATTGGAATAAAGGATTGATTCAGGAATTTTCACTTGATCGACATAATCCTCCTGATGATATTGGCGCTGATTTTTATCCGGCACTGGGATTATATTCTTCGAGAGATAAAAAATTAATTGAAAAACACATGAAAATGATTAAATATACCGGAATTGGTGTTATTATTTTATCTTGGTTAAACGAAAACAGATCTGATCCAAATGGTGAACCAGTGAATGATCTTGTGAATAACATTCTCGATATTGCTGAACAATTCGAATTAAAGGTTCGTGGAATTTTCATTTGTTAATTGGAAGCTTTTCTAATTCGAACAAGTAATTTGATGATAAAAATATTTCATTTTATATTTATAATAATTATTATCGATCTTAACTATTATTGATGTCCTTTATAACACAAGTTATCTGGTATTTTGATTTAAAACTCGTTTGGCAGAGTTTTTCTTATTAAGATTTCAAACCCCCTCATTTGTCAAATCAAAACTTTGCAATAATTTTTGTTACCAAATCACTATGTCGATATTAAATATATAGCATTTGAGGAGCTAGTTTAGTGTTAAAAGTATTATAGGAACTCTAACAGCGATTTTATATTGTTAATATTCAATATTTAGTCGGTAATTCAGAGGAGAAATACTGATATGAAACCAAAATGCAATTATAATAGGTGCTGATGTACATGTGATTAATGATATTAAAGTGGATTCAATGGATTTGTATTTGCATGCACCAATTAGTGAATTTTTCAACGTAGGTGTTGAAATATCCTATCCAATAGTGTTGAGCAAAAAGAACTGTGTGTGTTGCTTATCGATGGACTGCTTGTTGGAATTGTCAATGATTCAATTAACAAACCTTTATAACAAATATAATGATTATCATTAATGTTATTAATACAACACTAAATGATAAAAACTAAAGATAATGATAATACTAGTGATAATATTATTAATAATGATATTTGTGAGGGATATGATGATATGAAACTAAAATTAAAATACAACAGGTGCCCGATGTCACCCAGTAAGTTCGAGTGAATGTGTGTAAAATGACCTTGAGTTTCAATTAAACAGTGAATGAATTATAAAATAGTGAGTTTGAGTTTATCAGTTGACTACTCGATGGATTTGTTAAATGGTTATTCAATAAGCTTCCACACTTTTGCAATAATGATGAATTTACAGTGTTTTGGATTAGGTATTATTGGCGTTTCAATCAATTACTCTAGAACTTTGATTATTTTCGAAGCTTGGTTATTATTTTAGCAACTGATATTATTTGCATGTAAAACATCTCCACCGACTATAATCATTAAAAGAGAAATTCTATAAATATATAGTTTTGGTTACCAATGTGTAATTTTCCATGGAAACTTAGAATAATAATAATAATAATAATAATTTCCATTAATAATAAGTTTTTTCAACTTTGAATGACAATATCAAGTGGAACTCTTTTTTAATTGAACAACCTGAAATAAATAATTTTAACAATTCTATTGATTTTAATAAGTAGATAATTTCCATATTTGATTATCTCATCCAATGAAATTTAGTATAAATAACTGAAAATAAAATTTATTGGATGATTTCTAAATATCAAAGTTCAGTTCACATAAATCTGATGAAGGATACCATGGTGATTATTGACATGGTCTTATGACAATGAAGATGCGGCAATGGGGATAGGGGTAATTTCAAATTTAATAACAATAATTTTTATTCCACATCTAACCATTTATTTCGTAAAAAATTGAATGAGAATCATTTTAAGAATTATAAAGTCCTGGTTAATATTCTATTTAAACAGAAAGCGTTAATTTTGTGATAAATATATGAAGGATTAATTAAGAAATTTTCTTGATGAATGGCTAAAATTATTGAAGGGATTTAAAATCATGTTTATTTGATAATACAGTAAATCAAATAAATTATATGAGCAGTTAATTATGCAATTGTTTATATTTATTGATCCGCTACGGTTATCCATAAACAACATAAATAATTGACTTTAGTTCATTAATTTTATATGTCAAACATTTCCATTTAACCCTAAAATTTAACTTTAACAAGAAAGCCTAAATTTGGCATTTCTTTATTTCAAAATGTATCAATGATACTGTATCGTTGAATGTAAAAATATAGAGAAAACATTGGCAATCCAATATTCTTAGAGCCAAATGAATTCAAATATATAACAGAATAATCTGTTTTTAATAATCAATAGAATAACATTTAATAAATGTTAATTAGCGTATTTTCACAATAAAATGCTTTGTGTGCGATTTTATTGTTACAAACAAGATTTCAATTTTCGACTTTTGTTGAATCAGATTTGCACATTGGAAACCTTGTTTTGCCACTTGAAACATTTGCATGCCTACACAACCATGCAGGCATAGCAATCAGCCAATCATAGTGAAGTTAGATGGTGAACTACAATTGAGAAAAGGGGCATAGCTACACAGCAAAACACACATAGGGACTGACCAATCCCAATCATATAAAAACTTAAAAACCCTATAGGAACAGAAAAACAAATATCGAATCAAAACATGATGCAACTTGACACAAAAAATACACAAATCTCGAAGATAAATATTGATGTAAAGATAGATAACTGTTAGTTGAAAGCCAAGTTTGGTTGATATTATGAACAGTGTAATTTGTGTTTTGATTAATACGCGGAAAAATATATTATTTACCTTCGAAATTGGAGTAAGAGTTTCATTTATTGTTTAGAACTATCCAACAACTTAATAAGTACCAGCTGGAATTTTGGTTTTATTGTTAAATAAATATCTCGAAAGTAATAATTAAAATCAATTGTGTGTTTGTGAAATCATTTAGGATAATAATATCAATCTAGGTAGCTCTCCATGTCGAGCCGTATGATGGAAGGTCTGCAATATCTGTTAAGGAGGATCTTCTCTACATTTATAAAAACTATGCCAACCATTCAGCATATTTTAGAAAACCTAGATTCAAAACTGATAAACCTTTGCCGGTGATTTTTATTTATGATAGTTATTTGATATCCGGTAATGATTGGTTGCAAATTTTTGGCAAGAAAGGATCACAAATAATTCGTAATAAGCCATACGATTTTTTCGTGGTTGGTTTGCTTTTAGATCGTGATAGTTGTAACGACTTGGCCAATCAAGGATTTGATGCTGGCTACACGTATTTTGCCGGTGAACAGGTATCATATAGCAGGTGAATATTTATTGTTTCCCTTTACATAAACTTCGATATACACGAATTAGTTTTCATTATTGGTTGATTTTTTAAAATCATAAAGACTTCTTAGGTTGCATATAATATATAATTTATTCGTTATGTAAAAAATTTATTTAATAACTACAAACATTATTAGTATTGTCAAGTATGGAAGAATCTCACACAAAATAGTGACCTTTGGAACCTGTGTTTCGATATTTTGCATACATACATAACCGAATAATCTTACTGGCATAATCATAGAAGAATAAAATTCGAAATTGAATAAAGATTTCAATTTTACAGAATAAAAGGCTTCACGGTGACACATGCACAAGTATTGACAAATCCTAGTTGACAAATCAAAATATGAGGTACTCTCAAACAACACACACAAACTTTTGATTGGTTCCCAGTAAAAGTTAGAGGAAAATTTATTAATATATGTACTGTGACGTGTTGGCCAGTGAAAACTGCATTAAGTGAAATGCACTGTTTGGAATTTTGTGGAGAAACAATGTAGTGATCAATAAAGTTTTATTCATCATCATTGGTTTGAATTGTATCTTTATAATTAAATATTTTATTAGTATTATATACAACTTTATTAATCTTTATTGAATAAAGAATTCTTTATTAAATCAATCAATGTTCTTCATATAAATATATATTTGGAGAAGATTCCTATTTTTTCGTAATTTTAAAGTAAATGGAACATAGATTGTTAATGTTGCGTTTGCCAAGTCGGTTATATGCTATGAAACTGGTAATTAATACTGAGTTTTGTCATAAATCAGTGAATACTGTCATCTTTTGAATGTTCAGACTGGTGTAATATTTTGGATTTTAAGTAATAATCTTTGGTACCGCTATCAATGCCAATTCGCAGTCTAAAATTCCTCGAACTCCTCCGTATCATTCACTATATTCTATAAATCCAAAATAATCCTTTATTATTTATTTCGAAATATTAGTCTATCATTATCGATTGGATTCGCAGCAATCTTCAGCATATGGTATAAATAATTAATCATTTACTGATATACTTTATAAATAATTTTATTTATAACAATGTCGAGATTAATGATAATAAATCCAGAATCTGAAATTACTTTTATCTTAGTGACCAAGTCACGTAAAATGTATTCTAAGTGCGATAAATAATAAATACAAAAATAACAAATACATAAAAATAAAAGCTTCATTGAATAAAAATAACATATTTGTGATGTGAGATTTTTTATAATTTGAAACATGTCATACCGTAAAGATGTTGAATTCAACAAAGAATATTAAAGGGCACTCGACTGCATTGTGTTATATTAAAATAGAACTGTGAATTAAGTATTTTATTTAAAGTGATTTTATAAACGGATTAATAATATAAAATAAGTTTATTCCTCATGTCATCCAAAATTATCCATTGTATCCAACACTGGTGGGAAAGATTGAATTCAATTTAAACCGAGAGAAAATTGGAATGATAATAATTCTTTGATAAAATTGACCATTCTTCGATTGATTGTAATAATATAATTGGATGGAGAATTCGCATCATATTTTGATTCTTCAAATTTCTTTTTCATGTTGAAATTACTATTTTAAGTAGCAATTGTTAACAGTTCCATTTTCATACTGTAGGCCATCTAGTTGGTTACCTAGCGTTGTCATCTAAATTTAGGGTTTTCTTCTGCTATATATTACCATACAACCATGACGACTTGTTTAATAGTAGCAACGACTTAATTAAGTTAAGGGTATTTATAATTCATTGAACTGAAGTTATTGGTAGTTAATTATCCTAATTAAACTGTCATTTCGTTAATAATTTTAAATTTATATTTGAGTCAGAGAGGTATTGTTGATGTTGATATTTGCAGTGATTTCATATTAAATTCCAATATATGAAAATTATTTCTTATTATCTAATGTTTTAAATCTTGACATTTTTTCAGTGCGTCCAATCATTGGTCTGAACTCAATCGCAAATGTTTATTGAGAAATGTCGAATTTTATCCATCAATAGGACCGGGATACAAAGATTCATCTGTTAGGCCTTGGAATGATTTTGTAACCCAAACCAGAAATGATGGTAAATATTATTTGAGGCGATTCTCAAAAGTCAGAAAATCAGGAGCTCGCTCTTTTGGAGTGACATCATTTAACGAATGGCATGAAGGAACACAAATTGAGCCCGCAGTTCCACATAGTAACCCTGGAAATCGCTTAATTTATGAAGATTATCTGCCGAAATCACCAATGTTTTATTTAGATTTGACGAAACAACTTGTCCACAGTTATACGACTAATAGAGATATTAATTTACCAGAAGATCATGAGTGATTTGTTAGGGTCGAATCCTTTGTTTGGAATTTTAATGGCTATTTTTGTCATCTTAAATTTTATAATTTTGCTTTCCTATCTTTAACTCCGTATTTGCATTTACCATTTGAATTTGTATTTTATCCTGTGTTATTTTGCGGCTTGTGGAACAAAGGTAATTTTTATCCATCTGGATTTATTAAGTAAACAAAACCGGGTTAATTATTGCTCAGCATATAATTTATTATAAGTTAATATTTTGTTAAGGGTTGTCATAAGCAAAGCAAAAGAATTCGAGAAAATTCGAGTTTACATATTTTCCTCTGATATTAAAGATCAATAATTACCAAGAAAAAAGTTCTATTTAAGTAGTTTTATTTGTTTATCATAAAACCGAAGCGAAGAAGATATGACACTCAAAAACGAAAACTTTGGAAAAACTCTAAGATAATAAGAAACTACGATAAGAAATAACGACAATTACAAACGAATCACCGTGACTGCTGTTATTAATAGGCAGCTACATTGATTGCATCACCAATAACCCATCGTGCATAGGCAAAGACATCTGAAGAAAATAGAAACAAAATATTTCACAAGATTCGATTAGCCACTTAACCGGGATGGGACTGGTTGCTGTAGAAAATCAGTATGACTATGTTCTCTTCACATAAAAACACACATTATGGCCTTGTGTAATTTAATTGCCGAAAATTTCTAGTACTGTGTCCTTTTATTGGCAAAACTTTTGGATTCGATGAGGCACAAGGAACAAAAGAATCAATTTAATTGCTGGACCTTAGTGGTAATGATATGGATGATGACAATCAAATTTTGCTCAATAATCTAAATAGAAATATTTCCATAATGATATGGAACAAAGAAGGTCTAGTATACAAAGACCAAACTACTACAATGCCATTTTGGAGAAAGGGGGCCACTGGTATTTGGATATATGCTGAACATCAGCCTTAACTTTCAACTGATAAAAACAAACATCATAAAATAAAGTAGAAAGCAGATAAGGTGTTCCTCAAACATGATTGAAAAGTCAAGAGGGGGGAACAAATAATGTGCTTCCCGGTAACTCCCCAAAAGATGCATTTGAAATTAGGGAATTTTTACCAGAAGAACTGACCAACAAATCACAAATGAAACATTAGAAACAATATTTAGCAAATACTGTGAATTCATTCACTGTCTGCACAATTTAATTACTAAGTAATCTATGCGTTTGTAAGGATGGCCCAAGCCTTATAATAAATTAAATAATTTTTTTTTACTTTCCGCCCACAAAATCCAAAAATCTTAAAATACATGATGGTCCTAAAAATAGAGGTGACGAATTTTCTAAAAATAAAATTAATTAAACCTAAAATAAAATAAAATGTCCAAATATAGTAATCACCCACAAAACTTAAAATAATAATGTCCAAATAAAGAATTAATGTGGGAGTTATGTCCAAATATAGTATTAAATTTGAAAGTTAGGCAAAACGCCCACAAAACCTCCACATATAAATAGCAGAAGCAAAAAACAATGACACACAATATTTTTGGACGAAAGATTTTAATTACGGGTGTTATCTGCAAATATTATCCAAAGCTTATTATCTGCAATTTTTATCAGAAGATTATTATCCGAAAACTTATCATTCGAAACTTATTATCCGAAGCCCAATTGCTTAAACTTAATTACCGAAGTTTATTGGTCGAGCTAAGTAAAATTTAAATTAATTATCATAACTCATATTAATAATTTTAAATTCTTTAAAATCTCTAATTAAAAATTTTATGCGCCTCAATAGTAAGCAGCCGCTATATTAGTGCCTTACAACTAAATAATTCAATCATAAACAGGGCTCAAGTCGCTACGGCCTCGAGCATAAACCTTAGAAAACTAAAAAATCATAAGCGCCAAATTCATAATTGGTTATTGTTAGGAGTAAACATTTCATATTGTAGTTATTTTATCTCTATCTGCCTGTTGGTATTCAGTTTTGAATCATAATATATATTTTATTGAAAAGTATTATTGGTCTTTGATATTTGATAATTGATGATTGGTCTTTATTAATTGATAATTAGCCTTTGATATTTTATAATTGATATTGGATCTTTGATATTTAATATTCTATAATTGATTAATGATTATTGATTCACTGATAATAATATTAATATTTATTAATTATAAATCATTATTATACCTCAATTTACATCCAACCGAATTAAGAGTTAGATCGCTCCAAGAGCTAGAAACGTAACATATCTAATGATTCTATTGCTAAATTAATTATATTCTTTTTATATTTATCATTATTGCTGATTTATTATTAATAGTTTTACATCTATTGCCTCATGCATTTGGCCAAAATATTAAAGATAATATGAATTAACAAGCAATAATTTTTTCAGAGATTCTACACCAATATTAAAGAAAATAATTAATGAGATACTTATATACTTCTCAGCAAACATTAAATATTCACATATTTATATTATCGGTGTTATGTTTTATCATTTTAAACATTTTGCTTATATCTTCACACTTTTGCTTTTCGTCGTAATACTGATGCATGGAAACAAACTGGATAGTGAAGTGAAGTCAAAATTCTGAGCCGGATCTCAGGACAAATAAGTTGATTGGAGCCATTCATTAATTTATCAATGCAATACGATCAATAAAATATTTTTAGAGACTTACAATTATAAGGCAATCACAATACAAATTAATATTGAAAGCAACTGAAATATTTTTTTACCATACTTCTGTTGGGTTATCAATCGACAATTTAGATATGAAAATTGTATTAATCAAAATATCGCTATTAAAGTCTCAATAACAACAGTAAATCTTTTCACAACTCACAATAGTAAATTACTAAAGACGGGATCAGCGCTCGAAAGTCAAAAAAAGAATGGAAAATAATCAAAAAAATGGATTACCAAAAATCAAACAAAAATAAGCTTAACACTCAGGTTACCGACCAAAAAAGACTGGCAGATATTCAAGATTAAAATAATTATTGATATCTTAGATTGAATCGATATGAATATCAAAAGTTATTTCACTGAATTTTGATATTTAAACTTAAAAGTAGGAAAATTAATATTTTAATCTTGAATTTTTATTCCAACTTAAATACGTTATTATTATTAAATAAACCAATCATATGACAGTATTCCAAATTGCTTTTTAATTTACATCACGTTCATCTCACTTGAGTTACTTCGTCTATTGTTAATTTTGTTATTGTTAACGTAAGAATGATTCTGATAACAACTTAATATTTGAGTAAGTGCGTGCTTAAGATTTTTTGGCTCTAAGATTGTACTGAATACCAGTTTATTCTGTTGGTATCAAACATGATTCCATTGTCATTTTAACAATGATGTCCATAATTTTAGTTGATAACAGTTTCAGATTATTTATTGGTTTCTTAAAGCTGCAATCAATTAATATGTTCACACACTAGACAATCAGATTTAATAATAATTTTTAAATAATAATAATGCCAAACATCACTCAGATTTAGACATTCTAATTTTTATTCGTTAAAAAAAATTATTTTTTCTTTCACTTTTAAAATGAGAAAAACATGAAAAACGAAAATGAGTAAGTTATTAACATGTGACAAGATGCATGAAATCACTGCTTTTATTATAGTGAAATATAATTGGTCATTTCATTGATTAGTCACTACGATCAGTATTTATCAGTTTCCAATAATTGAAAACGTAATCTAAGCTGTAATTATGTCCAAAGAACATTCTATTTTTAATATCGATCAATATTTTGTAAAATCAGTGATGATCTTTTCATATTAGTTTCTATCAACTCAGAACAAACTTTTTAAATTAGCAATATTTATCAGTGAATTTCAATATTTGAGATTACTTCCAAATATGCTTACAGTTATTCTATGATAAATAGTTACAGATATTCTTCTAAAATCAGTTTTTTCTTTAAATTGTATTATTTTGCTAAAGTGAAAAGCTGTGAGTGATTTTATTCAGTAGATAAAAAAATTAAAAAAATTTTAAAAAAATAGAAAAAATTAAAAAAAAAATCAATTAACAAAATACAAAATTTTGATTAAACATAAATAGAATAAATAAAGCAAATTGTTAATTTTATTTCATTGCCATGTTAATAATAATAACAATAATAATAACAACAATAATAACAAATAATAATCAAATAATAATAATAATAATCAAATAATAATAATCAATTGATTTTATAATTAAATATTTAAGGTTGAATCTTTGGACAATCGGAATGGAAAAAGTTACTCGGTTGAACCAAACCGCCTTGTCGTTCTCTGAAAGAGGAAAAAAATATGAAAAAATATAGAAAAAATAAAAAAAAATCAAACTAACACATCAGCATTCAAATAATTGATAACAGAGTTCACGTGTTCCTGTGAAATGCATCCATCAATCGATACCAGATAATTGTAAAGCATTTTCCACAATTCAAATGGAATTCGAGATGGGCCCATTTCTGGGTCGGAAGTTAAAATTTCACACAACAATTTCAATGATTCGGCAATGTTCTGAAATCGATAAATGGATTTATAAAAATTGTCAATGGAAAACATTATATCAACTAACAGCTCTAATTGTTGTAGCAGAGATTGCTAGAAATTTCAACCATTCAGCAGATGTTACAAAGTTGCCGATTTTAGCAACTTCATGAAATAATTCCATTGGAATCAAAAGATCTTTCCAACGAGCTTCAATTTCGTCTAAATTGACAGTCTTTTTCGGTCCAAGCTAAAATAGTTGAACTAAATATAAAGATTTACATATATTTAAAATAAGCAATACTTGACGGTTAAGAGTTTTTAACAATTCTGGAGTCAATCCAGTGTCAGTTTTTTGAGTTGCAATAGGCATTTCCAATCTTTCTTTAACAGGTGGTAAAGCACCATCAGCCATAGCTCTAAAATATCTGAAACATACGATTCAAATAAAAATGAATTGTATATGTAATATAATACGAGTGTGACCAAGCTAGGATATCGTGTGGTTGTGTTCTAATAGCAGCCTTAGTAAATTGTTTTAAGATTTCAGGAAATTCAGGAGGAATTTGAATCTGTTCATGGCAATAATACGGTTCTTCTTCCAAAGGCATTATTAAATTAAATTTTAAAAAATAACCAAATGTATCTATAGCAACTTATTTTAAACAAGTTTTCATATTAATATAATTTATTCATATTAAAATATTCATTATTAAAATCTTAAATTATTCAATCAATTTTAAATTTCTTTTTTGTATAAATAGTTAGTTGAACTTTCATTTTTATAATTCTAGTAAATTTGAAATCAAAATATAAAAATATATTACAATATAAAAATCATTTATTTTACTAGTGTAATTTATGGAAATACTTGTATTACTGTTATTTTTCCAGTGTATTTAGAAATTTGTCCTTTACAAAATATTAAAGTCTTAATAAATTAAAGTTTGATAAAGTTATAACTGATTTTAGTAAATCAACGAAATTTAATAAAAATTTCTTTAAATAGACAATGAAAATCTTAAACGAAAATTTTAATTAATGAGATTCAAAGAGTTAATTTTATAATTTTTAAAGTGTTGCATCATTACATAATACTCAAATGAAGCTCTACGATTGCTCATATTAAACTTTATTTGTAAGCGTTAAGTATGCAGAAATATTACTAAGTTCTCATTTTTAGAAACTTCTAACAATTTCTTTTGTGCGAATAAAATCTTGACTGAGTAAATGTTTATTAAAGTCATATTTTCTACTTTTATCGTCTTTTAGCTATTTCATTATCAAACTCCAGTTATGATGCAACCGGAAATAAATGTATTTATATATTTTGTTTATATTAAGTACAAATTATTTTTCTGATAAATTTCAAATTTTTTTATCTTGTGTTTTAAAATTTTATTTTGGTTTATTTTTTGTATAATTAAAATGTTCTATTATCTTTCTCATTCTATCTTTTTTAGTTAAAACATTTATTAATATTGACGTCATACTAAATACAATAATCAAACCGAAGTTAAGCTTTACCTCAACATTTAAATATTTTTACTTAATTTAATTAATTTTAGAAATGACTAGTGAAGAAAGACTTCGTTCTGTTGATAAGAGTCACAATTTTGATGTTTCTAAGCTTGTCGTTGAGGTTAGTTAACAACAATAACTCGCTATATGAATTTAAATTTATATTTTAAATTTCGGTTTAATGCTTTTATAATTTATTTCTAAAATTTTACCATTGTTGTCAATATTGTTTTCATGAATGTATTTATTATCAATCGTTGTAATTTATTGTTATATCATCATTGGTAACTGTCAGAAAATGTGTTATTTTAATTCGAAATACATTTAAAAATATCTCAGAAGTTTCTCAATTAAATTTATTTTCATAATTCTGATGTAATATTATTCAATTTCATAATTGCTGTGTAATCAATGGGAATTGGTTCCTAACTATTTAATCTGTTTATTTATGTTAAACATGGAGAACCCATGGTGTGATTTTATAATTTAACAGCATTGTGGAAAAATATAGTTTGTTCTAGTTACTAACTTTTAACCAAAAAATTGGTGGATGAAACTCTTATTTAGTAATATTAAGGACTTATTTAGTTCAAATTTAAGGTCGATACATATATCGTTAATGATATTATATAATTTATACAGAGCCTCATATCAAATCTATATATAGTAAATAAATGACTTGAAGCTGCAACGTGATTTATTTGATTTGCTATGAGCTTATTTTTTATTTTTGTCCATTGCTTGATTTAATTTTCTTAATTGTATTCTGTTAATCCAGTTAAATACCAGAATAATCCATACTGAATATCAAAGTAGTAATTTTTTTTATTTAAAAGATATAAAGGCCACGTTCACAAAATTATTTATAAAATCATTGCTTTGAAATAGAGATTATGGATTTGTTTCACTAAATAAGTCAGGGTGATTACGGGTCATTATTATTATTTAATCAATGGAATTAAATATCTACGATATGAATTAATAAACTAGGTTTTTGATCAATGGTTTTCCTATTGAGTATTCGAAATTCTACATAATTAGTGGTAAAATATTTCAAATTGAAACATTCAGAGTCTAGGAGCAATGTGATCTTATATATATATATAATTAAGCTTCTTAATATAATAACTCGACTTAAACAGAATTCTTTATCTTATGATTCATGGTATCGTAAGGTGCTACGCATTTATGTCTCTTTATTCATTATTTGTAGCTGTCTTTGATGGACAGGACCAGATAACTCACTAGTTGTTCTGACTGATAAAATCGAAGAATGAAAAGCTTTTTTCATCCAACAAGATTAGTAATATATACTGCGTTAAACGAAAATGACAGCTGGTACTTGTTTAAGCAATCTTTTCGTTATTTTATCGAAGTGATTCGCATAAGCTATTTTCGAAGAGAAGGGTTAGGTTTTCGTGTAAACTGAAATTCATCGTTTATTTGTATTCTGATTTCATTGAGAGAGAAATTGTTTGATAATTTTTCTGTTGGTTAACCTTGGTGGGACTTTGAATCGAAAAGTTGTTAATAATGGCATAATGTAAATAAAAAATTGTCATTAAGTCGTTAATAAAATCATTAATAAAGTTAAAAATGAATAATGGTTGTGAAATACGCTGAAAAGCTTTTAAAATTCATGAAAAATCAGTAGTCGCATAATTTTTCGAGTTTGTCAAACATGGGTGAGTCCAGATTAGATTAATCAAATATACAGGGTGACCCAAAAACAGGTTTACAATTATTAAATTACCATTTATATGGTTTGAAGTTACTTGCTTAGTAATACCAATATAAATATATGTTGACGGAGGATATTTTGAGCATATGAGAGATTAAATTGCTTATGTTAACATGTATAACGGATTTCTCGCTATTCTAATGTTGAATTTTCAAATAAATAGTTTACGTGATAACTATAAACCTACTTTTGGGCTATCTGTATATAAGGTTTCGAAAATCAATTTAGAATTGGTCACTCAGAATAGGAATTGATA
>JBBMOY011534745.1:0-14098 GCA_037951405.1 Platydemus manokwari | reverse complement strand
TATTACAAAATATTATTCTAAAGTCATTGCTTTTAATAAACTATACATTTGATAACTTTTCCTATTCATAAAAAAGCAAAACCAAATAATAATTTGAGTAAGACATTTGTTATTTAAGTCGAAGACAAAATGATTGTGTTTTAATTCTCTTTTGAATGCAAACTTTTATTTAGTTTTTATTTAATTGAATAATTTATAGTTCTTATGCAATTTATAATAGTATTATTATTATAATTCTGCAAGTTCCTGGATTTCTAGAGTAATTGAACTATTAAAAAGAGGCAACAATTGTACAACGAATTTAGATTTCTGAAATAAGTGTTTCTATTTAAAGAAAATTAGCACTGATAATATGTTAAAAAATTACAGTGAAATTTACAGACGTCTCAAACGCAGATTATTTATTATATTTAAAATTTATATGTTTAAAATTCATGAACTGAAGAAAAACAATATAAATTGATATATATATATATATATATATATATATTAATCGGTTTACTCAGAGCGCATTACCGGAAGTATGGTCAACTTTGAATTTGAAAGATGAATCTTTATGGCATCAATTTGCTAAATCTAGTGAATGTGAACGAGATATCCCATCATTCTTGACTAATAAATTACAATCTTTTCAAAAGGTTTTACTTATACAAGCTTTAAGGCCGGATCGATTACAATCGGCACTTTCGCAATTTTGTTGCAATGTTTTAGGTGAGTTATTGATTTTATTTGTTTCAGTTTAGAGGATTATTGAAAACAATTATTGATTATTTTCCAATATTCAATTTTGTTTTTACTGTTTATTAAATTTATATTTAATTATCATTATTTTCATTAAATTACATTTAATTCTTGCTTCAACTAAAAATTGTGCAAGGTATGTTTTCTCTAATTTTATTATTTTTTAATGAATATTATCATCAATGCAAACCTCAATTCAAATACCTTTTATGATATCTACTTAATTTTATAATCAGAATTGAAGCAGTTAAGTCCGTCTTCAATGAATCTTCGACAGATTCTTGAAACGGAAACTATTCCTAATGAACCAATATTAATAATTATTTCCCCTGGGGCTGATCCATCTCAAGATTTACAAGAACTAGCAACACAAATTGTGGGATCAGAACGTTACAATCAAGTGAATAATTATTGAATTTATTTTTATATGTAAAACTTTATATTTTTCAAATTTATCTTCATTTAGTTCGCTAATATTATTTTTATATTTTTTTAATTAGCTTGGGCGTTTCAAGGCGAACTTCTTAAAGTCTTAATAAGGTCACGACCAAAAATTTATCGTTTCCATTATCAACATAAATTATTTTCATATTTAATATACAATACAATTTTTATTAATTATTTTACTATGTTTATCCACAATATTTTGGAATATTTTGATAATTTTTTTAAGGGTAGAGCTACTTTTATCTATGAAACTTAAAGAATATTAAAACACGTTTATTTTCATGTGATAGTTTCATTTTTTATTTAAAATATAATATATCTTAATTAACGAGCTTAAATTTTACAAAGGTATATAAATATGACTGAAATCTGAATTTATCAAAATTTTCATTTCAGGTAGCAATGGGACAAGGTCAAGCTGACATTGCATTAAATTTATTAAATAAATGTGCACAAAACGGAGATTGGTTGTGTCTTAAAAATTTACATTTGGTTATCAGTTGGCTACCCTCTTTAGAAAAAGAATTAAATTCGTTGAAACCTCATAAGGACTTCAGACTATGGTTAACAGCAGAGCCTCACATTAGCTTTTCTACTATTCTTTTACAGTCAAGCCTCAAAATAACTTACGAGGTTTGAAATTACTTTTTTTAATATTATTGAGGATTAATTACAGGCACCTCCTGGAATAAAAAATAATTTAATAAGAAGTTATGAAAATTGGAACGATGATTTTATAAGCAAGACTGGCTCAGCTACAAGAGCCAATGCATTATTTTCATTAGCTTCATTTCATGCCATTATTCAAGAAAGAAGAAATTTCATTCCCCAAGGATGGTCTAAATTTTATGAATTTTCAATTGCTGATTTGCGTGCAGGCACGGATATTCTTAATCATATTATTAAAAAATCTGGTCGAAATATTCAATGGAGATTTATTCACGGGCTTTATGAGAATGCTATTTTCGGTGGACGAGTTGATAATACGTTTGATATGAGAGTTCTCACGTCATATATTAAGCAATTTTTCAATGATGCTGTAGTTAATGGAGCTGCAACATGTTTTGGAAAATTTCAACTTCCATCCTCAACTTCAAAGAAAGCATGTTTTAATTTGTTATATAAATAAACTAAAATCCTAAATTTACAAGGATTACTTGGCGCTTATCAATCAGCTACCTGACTATAATAGTCCGTCATTTTTTGGTCTACCTGAAAATATAGATCGAAGTTCTCAAAGAATAATAAGTTCTCAAGTGATCTTACAGTTAAGGGTTCTTCAAAGATTTTCTATAATAGGAGTTAAATTTGACAAGGATATCTGGAGCAAAGAATTAATTCCTATTTTAAATAGATGGAAAAATTTGAATCAAGGATTACAAATTATAAAGGTAATATAAATCGCTGAAGTAGGAGCTTTGGTTTAGATGGATTTTTATAGATACAATTACCTGATCCTTCGAAACGAAGTTCGACCGATTCACCTATTATTTCATTTTTGCAATTAGAAAGATATAATTCAATTAAACTAGTTCAATTTGTTCACGGTTCCTTAACTGAACTATCTAAAGTTCTTAAAGGTTCTCAGCTTTTGACCAAAGACGTACAAGTGCTCAGTGAACAATTATTGTCTGGTCAAACACCTCTTACATGGCTTAATCAATGGGAAGGTCCAGAAGAACCTTTTGAATATTTACGCATACTCGTTTCTAAAGCAAAAGCAGTTGAGGTTATTTTCATATGTGATTTTCGAATTTTTATATATTTTAATTAAATGTTGAATTCATAATTAATTAATTATTACAAAGTTTCAGAGTTTCCTTCTGAGCATAATTTTTAAATTAAATGCTGCGTATAATCTAGTGGTTTTCAACTTGCGAAAATTTGATAACTTAATTTAAATAAAATTTAAATTTAATTATTTTTAATTATGCTAAAATTAAAAAATATGGACAAAAACTAATAATTTAACACATAAAAACAGTTTTAATTGTTGTATAAATATAGGTTGATAAAAATGTATTTTAAAAATTTTATTTTATTGTCTTTGTTTAAATTGTTTATCAATTTCAATAAAAGCTTAACAGATTCACTTGTCAATGAAAATAAATTATTGGCCCATTGTACAAACTTATTTTGAAAGTTTAATAAATTTTTACGAAAATTTGTAAATTTAAAATGTTCCTCCTTGCGAGTTGAGAATTAAAAAAATGAAAATCTTAAGTTATTGATACTAATTGTTAAATATTCAATAAATATAAAATATAAATATTTTGAACATTTTAGGTTCAAATCAGATACAAAGGGCATTATACTTTTATTTATTCAATATCAATTATGAAAATATAAAAAAGTATAACACCAATATTAAAGAATATGTAACACATTTATTTCAAATAAACATCATTATATGTATATGTTCAGTAAATTATAATATCAATTTTCAAATTGGTCATTTTGACTCAAATGTCGAAACTAGTGTTTAACTTAAAACGCTTTTTATTTTAAATTTTATGAAAAAATGTCAATAAATACTAAAAATTTTTTTAATAAGGGATTGTATTGGAAGGAATATTATAAAAATTGCAGTGAATCTCGTTCAAGTACATTATTTGCTCTTAACCGTAATAGTAAAAGTTATTTGTGTTTTTCAAGATTTAAAAATATAATACGTAAGTTATTTATTTTCCCTCAAATCTTATAAAAATGTTTAAAAAAATTAAAAATATTTTATTTAGTCGTGGGTGGAAAAGGCAGATAAAGATGAATTATTAACATCTGCTCTTGATCTTGGGGATTTGTTTCATCCAGATACATTCTTAAACGCTCTAAGACAATTGACAGCTAGGTCAATTCAAACTTCAATGGATGAATTAAAATTTGTATGCAAATGGGGTGGGAGCAACGTTTCAGCAAAATATCCTGTGAAAATAGGGAATCTCCAAATTGAAGGATGTTTATTTGATGGAACTATGTTAACTGAATGTTTAAGAGATTCTAGTTCAATTTTAACATTACCACCTGTATCTGTTGGGTGGATTTCTAAAGTAAGATGAAGATTTTTTTATTTCATCGTCTATTTACATATTTTTGTTAAAATTGAAAATCGTGATTTTATATTTAACTTCAAGTTTTAATGATTAATATTTTTTCTTATAGAATCAATCGAATGTATACAGTGAAGATCAAATGATAAGTCTTCCTCTATATTATGATAACTCCAGGAACAAAATTGTTACCAAAATCGATGTCCCATGTCAAAATGGTCAACAAGATAAATGGATACAATGTGGAGTTGCACTATTTTTGAAATCATAGATACAAACATGATAATTTTGAATGCCTTACACTTCACAATCATAATTGTTGTTTACAGTGTTGAAATTAAAAGATGAATTTTCTCGACAACTTACTTATTCTATGAATATAAAAATATGAATAGCTTCTGATAAAGGACTATGAACTAGGGTTGATTTATAATACATGATTAACCATTATTTGGGTTAAAACAACTAGAATGCCTGAGTAATGAAATCAAATTCTGATAAAAATGTTGATCAATATACTAACCGAAATATTAGTTAATCAACATTAGTTTGTAGTCCTTTACAAAATTATAAAATTTTGTAGTTCAATACACTCCATTAATAAGTCAGAAGATAAATAAAATATTCACAATAATTCCTGAAGCAATTTTAATAAATTTGGTTGAATATCCCTATTCTAAACTCTCACTGTCATAACTGTATTTAGTAAATATGATAATAAACCCTTCAATTAAAAAACATTGCGATAAGCTTTGATAATTTTAAGATTAAAAAATTATCCATCGTATATTACACAAAATTTATGTAATCATAGAGAAACGAAAATTTGAATTTTGAACATTTAAGGTGCATTTAAATTCAACTTCACTACAATTTTGTAACTGTGAATCGAAGAGAAAATGAACACCTTGTTTAGTGATTGGTTTCCAATTAATTCTTCCATTTGTAAAATCAATAAACTGTAAACTGTTATCAATCCATACATTATCACTGAGTTCCCAAACAGTCCACAACACAAGCCCATTAGTGTCAGACCAATCAACCGATTTAAATACATGACTACCAATTAATTCGGTAACATTGTTGTTACATAAATCATCAATAGATTCCCTCATATCAATAGTTATTAAATCACATATTTCAGATCTAATATATGAATCATATTCCCATAAAAATTTTGATTCGAAACAAAGATTGTCATTATCCACATCTTTGTGAATAATATCATCAAATGGTCCAAGGTCAAAATCGTTAATAAATTTAATAGGTTTGTTTATTTTATGTAAACGGTCAAATTTAACTAACACCCCTCTAATACGCATTTTCTGAGGTAAAATGTAACAATCAATACCCGGAAATTGTTTCCTAATATGTTCTGCGGCATACC
The DNA here is from genome assembly GCA_037951405.1 of Platydemus manokwari. Taxonomy (NCBI): domain Eukaryota; kingdom Metazoa; phylum Platyhelminthes; order Tricladida; family Geoplanidae; genus Platydemus; species Platydemus manokwari. The sequence continues at coordinate 8,476 of JBBMOY011534745.1, read as the reverse complement.
AGAAATGAAGATTATCCCAAGGAAATATCGAATATATAAAATATGGATCACCAAAAATGCCAACAGTGTCAAAATAATCAGGAATAAAATCTTCCAAAGATGATAAAGTTATTTTATTTTTCTCCAATTTGTTTAATTCAATCAATTCTAGCATCAATTTTCTGATGGAATAATTATCGATTATTGTATGTGTTGCTACTCCAGATAATGGAAGACTAACTGTTAAATAACTCAAATCAGAAATCACAACGGCCTTTCTAATTTTTTTGGATACACCAAACTGTGTAATATAATCGACTTGATTTGAATATTCCGTACTGTTAAGATGATACAGTCGATTATGGGGGATATGCAAATGTAAACCACATGTACAAAACGATCTTTCGGTATGTGTTTTTGTTGAATTTGGATTGTATTTTTCCACCCAGAACGAGAATGCATCATGACAAAGATTAAAATCAATTTTCGACAACGCGAACACTTCATTCATATTTGGCAAAGAATACACGCCTTGAAGCCAATGGTCTCTCCAATAGTAACAATTAGCTTTTTCATTAATCCAACTAGGAGCTGTTGATATGCTATCTTCGCAATCAACAACCATGACAAGCTCCCACCACATGACACATGAAAATGAATTGATATCTCCATTGTAATGAGTGGAACAAAACACTTTATCGTTAAAAGTTTCAGATGCTTTATTAAAAATGATTTCAGTTGCTAACATTGGCTGGCCAACAAAAACATGAGGATAATTTATTAATGCACTAGCTTGAATATCAAATACTGATGAGTATCCTGTACACTCGTGATATGAAGAAGGAAATTTAGGAAAATATTTGCTTTTCTTTAACCAGTTGTGTAATCGCAAAAATTCACTATCTAGTATCTGAACATAAATTTTAGCTTTAAATGGAATTACTATAGCATTTTCTGTCAATAAATGTTTTAAAGCATGATTAAATGTATGCAAAACACCTTCGCCGATTAATTCAGTGTCAAATATTTCAGAAACTAAGACATTTGCCTTTTCCTTCATGTTTAAACCAACTTTCAGGTCTACAGAATTACAAAATATCAAATCAATTTTATCTGTAATCATATTATTTTGTTTAAGAACAATTTTAGCACATTCATACATTGGCTGAAAAGATTCACAAGCAGTTACCTTATCAGCTCCTAGTTTTATTGCCATCATTGAAAGAATTCCAGTGCCGCATCCTATATCTAAAACGTGTACTTTCATATTTTTGTTTTTCATCTGTTGTATAACTTTTTTTAAAGCTTTATAATACTTTATGTTTCTATCAGAATCATTCAACATATCCACATATCCAGAATTTCGTATTTCATGCTTAAAATCATAATTGTTATCTACCATGATCCACGCCATTTTACCATTAACTAAATGAAATTTAGATATAAAATTTCTATACTTTAACATTAACAATTCATTCTAAAATAATAGATTAAATAACTAAAAAATTACTTCAAAACATAAAGAACTTAAAACATAAAATTAAAAAGTGAATTCATTACAATACGTAGAATAAACCATATTTATTTAGAAATTCGCAATAAATAATTTTATAATTTTGACATTAATTTATACAGCTTAACAATGACAAAAGAAATTAAGAATTGATCATTTTTTTAATTGACTGGTTAAAATATTAGTATAATTACTTGCAAAAGTTTCCAATTACTTCGATAATTTAGACTTAACCTGAAGAATAAATGTCAATAGCATAATCAGCAAAATAAAACGCAAATATTACTCTAAATATGATGGTAGATAATAATTCTGTATGCAAACGCAAAATAATGCAAAGTATTTTTAAATACCTTAAAATTAAGTAAACTTGAAGATTAAATGAAGGCAAGTTATAATGTAATTATTAAGATGTAATGAATAAATAATATGAACAATATCAAAAATAACTAATAGTAATGACAGTAGCGGTTAAATTATGATGATAAAATCGATACAAATAATTAGAATAATAGGGGATTACGAAGAGCAATAATACACAGAACATACATTAAATAATAGTTATTAAAAAGTCAACAGTATTAATAAAGAATAAGAATAAAATAAATAGTGATAAAAACTAAAAGAAATAAGAGGAAATATAACAACCAGATTAAAAATTCGAATTTATTAACAAGTGAAAATAGTAACCGAATAGATTGGGTGCAAATTTAAAGAAAAATAAGCTTTAAGTGATGGGATCTCATAAGAAAATGTTGTTGAGGTTCTGCCATTACAATATATCCTGGAGCACAAAATCTTAATTCATAATATATGAATTACATTGTATGTAGGTAGTTTTAATATATTATTAGATATACTGTTTGGTACTAGAAATCACCTCAGATAGGAACAATAATTAATATAAATTTTTTCTAGAAGAAACCGAAAAATAGACCAAAGAATAAATACCGAAATAATAAAATACCAAATTAGAACGACGAAATAAAAATAACTAAAAATAGCAACATAAAATAAAAACTTATATAATTAGAATATATAAAATATAAAAATATTTTTAAAAAATCAAACAAAGAAGAGATACATAGGATAAATATACCTAAAAATCACAAAACCCCGCAAAATATTACAAGAGTACATTGTTTATTACTATTAAGAAATTATATCGACTTAACGCATATAAAGAATTCAATTGAAAAATGAAAGAAAATAATTCAATTTAATCTCAACCTGGACGATTACATTCAAGAAAGTGAATTATGTCTGGAAGAAAATCGATTAATTGAAATTAATCTATAAATGTGAAACAATTTATCTAGCAGAAAAAGAAAGATTTCCTCACTTATATTATTAATTTTTTAATTCCAAGGATTCAGTTATTGTAAAATGAAATTTGTAATGGTAATTGTAATAATAATTATGATATTATCTTTACCCAGTCCAATCATTCAATTAATTAAATCTTTAAGTATTTGTGTAAAGTTATATCGATCTAGAGAGGTTGCTGGCACTTAAAGGCCAACCCTTAGTAAGAAATTTATTAAAGACAAATATAAAGATTTGAATTTATATCTTATATCTTATATGAACTAGTTATTGGGAAAATGCCATATTTTTGTCCCGACGCAGCTGAATATATAATATATGAATTTATATAATTGTAAATTACTTTACTAGTTTTAAATACAGCGATTAAAAGATTGAGTTTATTTAATAGAAGTTTATTTGGAAAATACAAATTTTGAACCTTGAAAATTTAGCATGAACTATTTATGCAAAGTAAGCAACGCAATGCACAAGTAGGTTGCTACGAAATACCTATTGGATTTTTACTAGAGAGAGGTTTGTTATTATTGGTTGTAGTTGGTTGCTCTTTATTGGATGTTACTGTGCTCGTATAATACCAATCGGACTCCAAACGATTGGTTACGTTCGATTTGAAGTAGTTAGAATATAAATATTATAATAGAATAAATAACAATAACGATCTGAACTAAAATGTAATTATCAATTAAATTATGAATAACAGAATCAGATACACAAATGTATTAATATGATTGTGTTAACAAAAAACTGGTGAAGCGTGGCTTGCTTAACCAGAGGGCAAGAATCACGATACGGGTGAACCGTACAATGAAATAAAACCTATTAAAAAGATGGGAGAAAAACGAAGAGCTTAGTTAATTAGTACCGAATCTATCGACACGGTACGAAAATCAATCGGTAAATCGCTTTATACCTGTTGCTTAACTTGTCTTGTTACGGAGTTGTCCTACGCTCGTCTCGATTCGAATGAACGTTCCGTGCTGTACGTCGTTAGCTTAGATCACTGGCTTATTCTGATAACTGTCCTTAAGCTGTCTGTCTTGCAGTATATACTGTTCTCGTAGTGTCAGTTAACTTTTCGCTAGCAAGTTTTTTGCAGTAGTTTTATGTCAACTTTATGGCGATTTTAACTAAAGTATTGTCTGCTTATATACTAATTTTAGTTGTATTATCGCCCAATCACGATTTTTCTATGTTTAGTATGACGTAATTCTATTTATAGTGTGTCTATTTATTTTGCTATTTTTGCATTTTATAAATTCCATTTTTAATCACGTGTTTATTTTAGGAATTACGTCATTACTATTTTTAGGACTTTGATCTATTTATGTAATTTTATTTATGTGAAATTATGTGATTGTATTGTGGGCGTAATAAGTTATTTGATGACTCATTGTGGTGGATATTGGATCCTAACATACCCTACTATACGAATATTGGATATTTCTAAAATGGAGCGACTGAAATATTGTTAATAAATGTTGTTTAAATTTAACTAAATAGTGCAATAATTATTTATAAAGTAATGCTTCTTAGGAATAGGTTAGATTCTATTTAGAAAAAAATAATTTATCTTTAGACTCTTGCTCAAAATATTAGCTTTTTTCGAAAAAATTTTGCTGTTTTAACTTCTATGTTTTCTCGAATAATAATTTCACAGTTACTGCTTTAAAGTGACAATTGGTTTGTACTTGTAATTGTTAAAATGAAGAATGTATTGATATGCATGCACTGAACAATCTTCTAATTCTTGGCTTATTGTTGTCATGGTAATCTTAATTGTATCTTTAATAATTGTGACCTTTGCCTAATATTGATGAGTCACTAGTAAAAATTCTCTATGATTATTTATTTAATACCTAGTACATGTATTTTGCTGGGATACTCACCCAATACTTACTACTATTAATACTTCATTTTTACCTCAATACTTACAATTTACATCGCATGTGCATAGCATAAATATACATAAAAGTAATATACATAAAATAATACAAGCCTATTACTAAACAATAACACCTTTGACTGTGGATCACATCAACTTAACCGAACCTTCAGTCCAACCCAGCTCAGATTGGGTCTTGATGATACCATTTGACAATCACGATTCTTGTGTTATATTGACAATTACTATCTTTGTGTTATATTGACATTATCCTTGTGTGGTGATAGTTGACAATCCTTTTTTTTAACACGGTGAATAGTTTTTATAAATGTGCAATGTTAAGGAGCGGAGAAGAGAAAGAGAAAAGTTTGGCAGATTTTAATAAAATAGAATAATAAGAATGATGAGATAGCAAAAGAACACAATAAAGAAATAATGAAAAATAGATATAATATTTTATAAAGAACTATAAGGGAATAAATAATAAAATATAAGTCACAATAAATAAATAATAAAATATTACAAAAATAAATGATAAAATATTTTACAATCATGTTAGTGTATGATCGTCATAATAATTAAATTTTAATAAAAAAATTTTCTTCCATTGAACGGATCTTTTCTCTGCCCGCTCCGGACCCTGCTGGCTACTTTCTTAGGCAACGTGTTGGCTATTGACTCATTATCTTTGTGTTTAACATTCATACTGTGTTACTTTTATTTTTCTAAAAATATATCTATTGTACCATAATTATCTTTTGGAATTGAGTTAATATAATAACATCGAATAGGACTTGACTGAGTTGTGATAATTAATTTACATCGTAACGTAAATAATCTTGTTATATAATAATTAATTGGGTTGAGGTAACTGACTAATTAATTTAACATTGTAGCCTTCTCAACCAGTTCTCATCATTACCAAAGTTGAATAAATCCATCAATTAATTGTATCAAACCTTTAGATCGTACTAGTAATCAATTTACTTATAACGAGGTCTCCATACCCGTTGTTGAAGCTCCCTTAAGAACCAGTAACATAAATTAGAATAAACCACACCAACAAAATATTTAACAATTTTCTATATATGAATTTATTATGGCAGGGAATTATTCTTTGTAATGAAATTTGTGCATCCTTATTTTTATTCTACAATTGAATTAAAATAATATTATTAATAAAACTACCAATAGTAAACCCGTTGAAATTCTCTAAAATAATAAATTTATTTATAAAATATCAATACCCAATAAGATATCACGCATTAACATCGACAAATAAATCGTCATCTATTTTCGAGCATGAAAATTCTATCACAGAATAAAATATATCACTCTATTAAATTTAATCGAGAGATATTTTCTCTGTCTAATAAATATATTCGAAGAGAATTTCTCTCACCAGTGAATAAATTTACTGGAATTAGATTTAATCGCAAAGAATATCTGCGAGTGATTTACACTGCCTATATAAGGCAGAGTTCACAATTAGCTTGGCCCACAACTTCACACTTACTAAGACAACGTTATACGATATATCAATTGGAGAAGACACATCACTTAAATTTCAAATCGACGCACAGTCGAAGATCATCTGGTGCAAAAGACCAATATTCCCGTATATACCCGATATTTTAGTGTAAGACCCAAAGTAAGACCCATACCTATAAAATACTGATTTATATTATTTATCTTCTTATTATAGAGCTTTGCTCAAAACAACTCTGAAGAAAGTTAACCTGGTTTTACTCCTATAGTTGGATGTATTGATTGTCTTTTTCTCTGGAATTGTAAGATAGTTCTGTACCTTTTTTTATTAAATGTATAGTGTAGTTTTAAAATCACTCTGTAATTTTTATTTTATTATTGTTGTTAATCAGTTTTGTATTGGTGTTATATTTAATAAACATTATAACATTAAGTTTTAGTTATTAATTATATAGGGATCGTAAAATCAATGATTGTAATCAATTGTAAAAAATATAATTAATAGTTTAAGTAGGTTTAGATAACTTTGAGACAAGTAATTAAGTCAATTAAACGTGTCACTACTTCCACCCAATTGTCTTCACATAATAAGGCTGTGCGATGTGAAGGAACATTAATATAAGGTATATTACACTTGTGACCTTAATCAAGAGCTCATAGAGACTGATTAAGAGAGTAGCGGTATCAAATTGGATTAAGTTTAGTAAAGCAATAAAGTCAATAAGGCCCGAACGTAACATAACAATAAAAATTATTTATGCCAAATTGTTACAGGAAGTTTATCCAACAATTTTATACATCAATTCTTTATCCTTCCAGACATCAATTCTCAATAATTGTCATATTATTATCAGATTATTGTTAAATGATCTCTATAACATCTTTTGATAACATCTTTAGATTCCTTTACTAATTTTTTCATTTCATAATTGCTTCTTATCGACCCAATAAATTGAGTATATTTTATCAGTTCTTTTCTTTTAACTTCTAAAATTAACATATTGTTATGTCTTGTAATTATTATTCTTTTTGAAAATTCATTTTGATCTACAAATTAAATGCAAAAGTATAATTAATTCCACACCCTATGGATTATTTTTAACACAGTTTTCTCCATGACGAGGTGAACTTCGAAACCAAGACAGATGCACTCTACCATGATCTCACATAAAACATTATAAAAAGATGTAGAAGAGTATACTGTCTCTCAAAAACACCTTATAAACAACATAAATAGAAATACCTATACTGGTATCCCGTTTACGTATGCACAAGCTATCATTTCGTATGTTACTCTGTGTTAAACATGTTGGCGAGGTTGTTTTTAGAAGCCTAGCCTCCAACGCTATGTGAGATCTACTTAACCTATATGATTTTATAATAGAAGTAGAAACAAGAAGGGAAGCTAACTCACTTGAACTCTTACTATCTAACCCTATTCATCTCAAGACTCCATCACTTTGAGGATCCCATAATTCTAAACAACTTACGTTTGACACATGAATACTCACTGAAGTTCTGGATTACCTAGTTATTTGAACTGCCAGGTCTTCATACTTTAGGTAGTTTCTCTCCAAGTTATTCCTAAAGTTTTCTTCTTTGTCTAGTGTGATCTTAAGATCTACAATGAAGGTATGTTTTCCATGTTTTACTACCAAAAGTTCGGATTATTAAGTCAAGACGTAAAGAAATAAAAGATACTGAAAATAATAATTGCACTAAATAAAAGATAAGATTAATAATTAAAATTCCTTAGAATAGTTTTACAAATAAAAAAAATATAAGAAAAAATAAAGAAAATCCAATATATAAGAGACAATTTACTCATTAAATTCGCCCTTACAATTAGCAAATAATTCGATTATTCAGTTATTCTGTTACACGAAAAAGAAATAAAAATTATAATAGAAAAATTATCATTCACTTAAAATTATCGTTCACTTATACAAAGCCAGAGGAATTTTATTACAAGAAAACACAGTTAAAAATGCCAATAGAAAACTTTCATTCACTGATCGATCAAACCAGGAGGAATTTTATCACCAGCTAATTTTATCAGAAAACCAGAAGCCGACAATTCCACCACGCAAACGACTATAAAAGGACAAAAGCATCCGAGTTAAAAAAAACCAAAAAAAATTAAAAAGAGAAGAGAAACTAAGAAAACCTTTTGCAAGACAGCATTCAAATCTACACTTTCTGGATCAAATATTAGGTGTATTAGTATGATTCCGGCTTTTTTTTAAAAAACAAAAACATTTTTTAAAATATTTATTTAATGAAAT